>PVJI01024735.1:0-21480 GCA_004026765.1 Micronycteris hirsuta
AATAACAGATAGTATGCAATGGTGATTCACAAAGATTAGTCTATGTAAGATTGCCTGGTAAGCTTGTTAAAAATTAAAATGCATGAATATCACCTGTAGAGGCTCTAATTTTCCAGGTGGACCCTAAAGATCTCTATTTTTAACCAGCACCAAGCAATTCTACTGCAAATGGTCCACGAGAAACATGAATCCACTAGCCACCTTCTATTTCTCTTGATTCTATTCCTTGCTTCAGCCAAAACCACATACACTAGGGTTTAGAAACAGAACCAGCCTAACAGGGACCTGGGATACAAACAGGCTTCAGTGAATAAGCACCTTTTAGAAGCACAATCATCATGTTTCTCTATTTGCTCCGTGATGATTACAGCACCCAAAATATGCCGACCACCAGCCCCTGATTCAAGAGAGCGTTGTACTTTAATAACTCTGTTCCATCATTTATCTCCCTGGACTCCGCAGCTCACAGAGATGATAAATAACCAAGTCAGCAAATATTCTAGCACCCAGGAGACAAAACAGCTATTCAGAGTGCACTAGATGGTGTCCTTCCTCAGGCCTGGAGACAAAAACTTAGAGAGCATTTTTCGAACTTGTTATTTGCTTGCTCACATGAAGGCATCGGACTGACTGGGCTCCCTGATATTGTTAGAGCAGCACCAAAGAGAAAGCCCTCCCTGCCAGCTTCCACAGCCGCTGAGCAGTCGGTTCGCTGCATGTCCGGGGCGCGGGGCATGCTCTGTTGCTGTGCCTCTCTGACTTTGATGTGCTTTGGAACCACTGGGGCTTTTGCTAAAATGCAGGTTTTGATTCAGCAGGTCTAGGATGCAGCCTCAGATTCTGCATTTTCAGTGACTTCCTGGGTGATTCCAATGCTGCTAAGCCAAGACTGTGCGGTCAAGCTTTTCCTCGGGGTTCTGCTCTGGAGGGAGGCTGCCTGCCTTGGGTTAAAGAGAAAACCACAGGCCCAAATGGTGTCACTTGTGCTACAAAGCCCATGACACCAAATCTAGATTTAATACCTGACCTAATTGCAGTGTCAGCCTCTCTGAGAAACATAATAATAATCAACCAGTGTGGAATTTTCTGGTCAACACCAATGAGGTAGTCTGTCATGGGGGTCCCCTCCAACCCCCCACCAAAGAAAAGGCATCTGCAGGATGAAAACCCTTGCCATTCCCTTGCACCAAAAGGTGTGATGCTGCTCAATTTATGAATTGCATAATGAAGCTAACGATCTTCAAGTTTACTCAGTTGAACTTTAACACTTACAATCCCAGTGTTCCCACTTACTAGCCATGTGGTTCGAGGTAACTTGCAGTTTGAGCCTTAGTTTTTTCCCACAGGTAAAGCAATACCCCCTTTAAAGGGTTACTGTGAGACTTAAAGGAGGGACGCCCATAAAACACCTGGCATGTGGGAGCCTTCCAACAAATATTTATGTCTGCTGCAGGAGCACGCAACT
The DNA here is from genome assembly GCA_004026765.1 of Micronycteris hirsuta. Lineage (NCBI taxonomy): Eukaryota > Metazoa > Chordata > Mammalia > Chiroptera > Phyllostomidae > Micronycteris > Micronycteris hirsuta. The sequence continues at coordinate 1,466 of PVJI01024735.1, forward strand.
CCACGGCACACCTGCACAAGATCGCAGTCATGGTTTTCAGACTTTGTTCCCGCCATTCCTAGATCATCTTTTATATGCTCCACGGCCTCCCAACTCCCTTCAGCTATTGATTCAATAGGAGGACAAGGTGAGGTGATGGAAGAAAGATTTCAAGACACTGCACTGGTGGCTTTGAAGGCAGAGGAAGGGACCGTGAGTCAAGCCCCGAAAGCTGGAAAAGGCAAGGAGACAGATTCTCTGCAAACGCCGCTGAAGAGACTGTGGCCCTGCCAAAACCTTGCCTTTAACCCAATGGAACTGACTTTGAACTTCTGGCCTTCAAAACTGGGAGAGGATAATATAAATTATTATTTAACTGACTCACCACAGTATTTTTCCTATTTTATTAGGGCCCCACCAAGATTTTTTCTTTTTTATTCACCCCATTAGAATGCAAATTTCGTAAGAACAATGATTCAGTCTGACTGTAGCTCTAGCAGCTGAAACAGTGTGTGGCAGATAGTAGATGCTCAATACAGATTTGCTGAAAGAATGAACTATGGCTATCTTGTCCTCATTCCCTCTCTTCCGGAACTGGAGTACAATCTTCTGTGTTCAACCTTCGTTCTTGTTTACCTAAATCTCTGCCCTAGAGGTGCTGCTGGATTCTGAGAAGTGAATACAGGCGAAACCACTTCCAATGAGCCCCTGACAGAGCAACTTGAAGGAAGGGTGAGCTCTTGCTCTTCAAAGCAGCAAGTCATTATCGGAAAAGAGAAGGAATGAACATTTGTTGGTCACAGAGGAAGACACTAAAGCTGAAAGGTTAAGAAAGATGCCCAAGGTCACAGAATAAGGATTCTTCTCAGATTTACATAACAAAAAAGATTTTACTAAACCAATGGTTCTCATGATATGGTCCCTGGACAACCAGTGACTCAGCCCCTGAAAAATTGTAGAAATGCAAATTCTCCCACCCCATCCCAGACCAACTGCATGAGAAACTCTGGGGGTGGGGCTCAGTATCTGTGTTCTAAGGAGCCTTCCAGGGGATTCTGTGCACACTAACACTTGAGAACCATTGTCTTCTACCATCTACCATGCTGTTCTCAGCATCTTCAAACCTACTCCTAGGAATACATATTTAAGTGTTAAATCAGAGGATCCAATATTTACCCTAAAACTATACACTTGAATAATGCATAAAGTTGGGAGTTTAGAGAGATAAGATTAGTATTTCTCATAGGAAGGAAGTTGCAGGGAAAGCCAAAATATGACAACCCTCATCCCACCCTCACTCCCCACTCCCTCACTCCCACCCTCCACCCATCCCCCCACCAGGGAGCCCTCAACATGATGCACGACAAATTCCGTGAGGCCCGAACAGGCTACCTGAGTTAGGAGAAATCACAAACTCCAGGGATGCTCCAAGGAAGGCAACAAAGGAATATTATCTCTTGAAGGGAGAGGCCATTATTTTATATTCACTATTTGAGGGTAAAAAGTAGGATATTGGTGAAATTAAACAGATTAGATATGCTTAAGGACAAGAAAGAAAATATAAAATTTGAGGAAGAAACATTGTATCTAAGGATGACGTGAAGTTTGGGATTTTCTTTAAAACACTCCTGCAAAGCAGAAGGTAGAGGAGGAGGGACGAAACGACATTGGAAAGCATAGAAAGCTCTTCAGACATGGTGATGGAAGTTCATAGCCATGACACTTTTGTGTACTGGAAAATTTTTCATAATAAAAAGGGTTTTTTTTAAATAGAAATAAAGTCATCTTACTCAGATAGAATGTGTCAGCATTTCAGTCCACTAAAGGCATCTGCTGAAACAAGGACAAGTCCAGAAGTTTCAGGAACTTAGAGTAAAAGTTCTCCGTGGTTTTGATCTCAGGACATGCGCTGGAATCGGTTTCATCTGTAGGTTGCAGAAAGCTAGCAGCGTAACCCATTGCATAACCCATTGGCCCTAGAAAAAGAAAATCCCCAAATTTTTACATTGAAGGATTGCCATGCAATAGTCATAATTAAAAAGTATTAATTATATATCTAAATTTCAAATTCAACTGGGTGTCCTTTTGTTTTGTTTTGTTTTGCTAAATCTGACAACCCTACCAATATTCTATTATCTAACCAAAGCTTGACACCATCCTCAAAGGCTGACCCAAGTACAGTTTTATCTCAATTCACATCACCTTCTTCTCTTATCTGCTCATCCTTTCTGTCTTTCCTCCTTTTGCATCCCTTTTTTACATTTGCATCCCTCCTTTTCTTTCCTGGTGTCTGCATCATATGGTTCATTTCCTCCACAGTAAACCTACTTTACTCATACAAATCAATGGAGTATTTTCTCAAAATAATACTGTTGGGGATAAACTTAGATTTAACACAAAGTCAAGTTAACACCTCACTGGTGTTGGAGTTTTTTGAATAGCTGCATTTCTTTACTGTACCAGAAACCCCAATTTAGGAAGGTAGGGGAAGAAAAGTGAGGGAACTGGGAAGAGAGAGCCAGTCTGGCCCTGAATCCTCCCACCTCCCACCACAAAGAGGGATATTTTAGTCCAATTGTTTATACCTTAAAAAGTGAATATATCCCTGACTGGTGTGGCTCAGTGAATTGGGCGTTCTCCTGCCAACCAAAAGGTGGCTGGTTCGATTCCCAGTCAGGGCACTTGCCTGGGTTGCAGGCCAGGTGCCCAGTTGAGGGTGTGTGGGAGGCAACGGATCAATGTTTCTCCCCTTCTCTCTGTTTCTCCCTTCCTTCTTTAAAAATAAATAATTTTTTTAAAAAGTGAATCTGGACAATTGGCCTTTTTAAAAAAAAAGAAAAGACAAATTTATTTTGCTGAGGAAAAGATTGTTTTAAAGGCAGAAAAAGCAAGAGTAAGAGATATTAATACACAGTGCACTTTTGCTAACATTTTGGAAAGACAAAGAATCTCCCAGGTGTTCTAATCAGGTGGCATGTCTTCTTATCATAGATTTTTGAAGAGAGAAAAAGCACAGCAGGGTGGAGGGATGGACCGGAATTCTGATGTTAGGGCTTCGTGTGTAAGAAACCTGGGCTTTGGGTATGAAGAACAGCACCAGGCCTTCCTGGGCCTCTGAGATCACCTGAGCAGTGCGGTGTCAGGGTGCATTCATGAGGAGCTTGTGTTTGCAGGTGACAGAAAACGTGACAAATTTCTGGATCTCATGACTGAAAAGGTCAGGAGTTGTCCAGCTTCTGGCATAAGTTGCCCCAGCAGCTGCAACCTTGTCAGCAGGTCTTGGGTTTTTTCTCTCCATTCTCAGAACAGACAACTCCTTGCAGTTTTTAGCTGGCAAAAAAAGCTCCAGCCTTTGCATACTTTCAGGGTCAAAACCTACCGGAAGTAAACAAACAGAAAAGGAGCCCTTTCCCAAAAGAACCCGAAAATGTCCCTTTGGAAGCATCGGTTGTGCTGGGACTGTGACCCCACTCCTTAACAGTTACTGCAGGGAGAAAAGTGCAATCGACTGGCTTAGAGCTCTGAACCAAGAATGGTCACCCCAAAGCATATGGCTTGAAATAGGATAAACTCAAGTGACTCTGTCCTACCTCGTCATCAGACCTTCGGATTCTGCGAGGTAGCACAGCCAACTGGCATTTCTTAGACCACCAGTTCTGAGCTCTCGCCTGGCCCTTACTCAGATGGGTGCACCTACCTCCCATGTATGAGGAGAACACTCTTTGACTTCCCTTCGGAAGAGTCTGTACCTGTGGGCATCAGCTCCTTCTCCTCAGAAACAACTCAGAAGTGAGGCAGCAGGAAAACCAGAAAGGAAAAGGCTGGCGACATCAAGGAATGACACATCCAAAATGTCCCGTGAGGATTCCTTCAGCCAGGCTACAGGGAACTTACTGCGAAGGGGCCTGGCCAAGAACCAGATGGAAAACAACAGGGAAGAAGAGAAAATCCAGAGGCTCCGTAAGGGACGCCAGTTATGTCGCTGATACTGAGAGGCCACGCTGCGCTGTTCAATTCACAGAGAAGGGAACCTGTAAGTAACCTGAGGATAAACTGTGAATGCCGCAACGTTATGAGTAAAACCCACACATTTTCTGTATCGTTTTCTCAGTTCCCTTTCTGCACTTCCACTCCTTGTTGACCAGTCATACCGAAGTGTGAACCCAGTGAGTGGATGTAGCAGTTCTGAACAGTTTTTAATCCACCCAAGAGGGAGATCTACTCCCCTCTTTTATTTTCTGGTAAAAACATTCTTTTTATTTTTTAGATAACCACCCCCTCCCAATCTTAGCATGGTTTGAACGGGACAGGACCAACGCCCAGCTCTAGAAAGGGTCAAATCAGAGAATCCCACGGTCATTGCTACATGACTAGTTCAAAGACTCCCATGAGACTTCACCACAGGACGAGAAACACCAGAAAACTTCCTTTTGTCCTGGGGTGGCTAAGAGGGAGGAGGTAAATTAATCCACTTGCAACCACTTTGAGATCATTTTCCTGAGATTAATAATAACACAGGGGGAAAAAAAAGCAGATCTGAGAAAAGGAGAGAAACAGATTACTGATAATATAACTTGGGGTCCTGGATCCAGCCATGTTTGAAACAAATATGAAACCTAGATTTTTTCATTTAAAAATTCAAAGTCATTTTTAACTGCTTGGCTAAAACCAGTTTGAATTGGGCTTCTGTGGCGTGCAACTGAAAGACACCCAGCGAGGACCACTGCTAGCCCGCACACACTTCCGTGGATATGAGCCCGGAGCATTTAGTGCTCAGCAAGTCAATGACACACATGCGGTCCCAGCAAGGGTGGCCAGTGGACTGTGGGCTGATCTCATCCACTAGTCACCCTCTCAACTGAGCAGTGTGGTGTTCCGTTCTAACTGCACGTACTCATGCGGCAGCACTGAGCCTGGGTAGCATACAAAAAGTCTGAATTTATTAACTCAAATTAATCTCCTATTGACATGTTAGGACAGGTCAGACTCACCAGGTTAGAAACAGGCAATTAGAGAGGACCAAATGCACCAGTTACCAAGCCACATAGTAGGTGCTCAACACATTACTGAATTATATCATTATCAATACCAACCTGGACTGAATATTGCAAATCGATTTTTAAAAAGGGAGGAGGGGCTCCATCTGCTCAGTGGTACTGCACAACTAGCCTACAACAAAGATTTCAAATCTTCAGAATGGGCCAGCAGAACAGAGCATCTTAAGAATTTGGTGGCATGTGGCAGGAACCTTGCCCCAAAGGCTGACTGTGGTCGTTTTAAAATATGCCCACAAATGCTTTGACTCCTATCCCCTCAGAAAGCACAGCCTAATTCCCCTTCCCTATAGTGTGGACTAAACCTTAGGGACTTGCTTCTAGCAAATAAAATGTGACAGAAGTGATGATTTATGACTTCAAGGAATAGACCTTTAAAAGCATGCTTTACCCTGTCTTGGAGCACTCACTGTAGGAAAAGCTAGCAGCCCTGTCAGGAGGATACTCAAGCAGTCCTGTGCAGAAGTGCAGATGGCAAAGAGCTGAGACCTCTTGCCAAGAGCAAGCATTAGTTTGCCAGCATATGAGCCTCCTCAAAAGCAGCAGGTCTGTTGGCTGTCAAGGCTTCATCCATCCACCCTTGACTTCAACCTCATGAGAAACCCTGAACCACAACTGCTTACAAGGCTGTTCCTGAATTCCTGCCCCTCGGGAACTGTGTGAGATAACACATGATTATTGTTGTTTTAAGTCATAAGTTTTGGGATCATTTTTATGCAGCAGCTAAGATGCTGAGATATGTTTCTAGATAACTAATATGCTGAGAGGAACATGACTTCAGCCACTAAGAGTAGTGAGAGCCAGGGAGGACTCTGGCCCCAGAAGATGGGGCACTCAGCTAGAAGCCAAGACAGACACTATGGAGATCAGGGTAGTCAAAGCAAGAGGAACCGCACATGTGTCTGAATCCCAGAGGCAGAACTATAGATTCAGAGGTTCTTATATTTCCCCCGACTTGGAGTCCCATTGCCGCAGAACCTGGGGCAGGACTGAGCCTGGAAGGTGGGTTAGTAATGGGCCATTCCTCTGGCAGGGCCCAAAACCCAGTAGAAATATTGGCTTCGGGTTCAGCTCCAGGCAGACTGAGGTCTCTAAGGCTCAACTGCCAAGGATGAGATGTCTGGAGCCACCAGACACAGGAACCAAGGAATAAATAGAAATCACATCACAGGGCAGATAAGTACACTAGTAATGCAAAAGAGGAGGGGTCAAAACCAGAGCTGGAAAGGAGGACACATTTGAGACAGTACAAAGAGCATCATGTCAGGATGAAGGCTAGAAGAGGGGGAACGCCAGCCCTCAGCTCCGCGTCTCTCTGGTGAAAGTTTTCCCCCATGGTGCATTAACTCCTCAACACTTCCAGATTCTGCCTGTGGGGCACCAAGTGGGTCTCTTGGGCTCTCACATCTCAAAAGCAAGACCAAAGCCAAGAGGAGGAGGAAGTGGCAGCTAGCACAGGTGGGAGGGAAGGGACTGCAGGGTGGTGTGCTTGGTGACCCCAGGGGCAGCCAGGGTAGAAGAGCTGGCCAAGGGCCTCAGAAAGAGTCAAGGCCCAGAGGATCTGGATGTTACCTAAGGTATGCCTGGTACATTTTTATTTGATAAAGATTTACACACATACACACATAAAACACAAACTCACGCATACAAACACAACTGCATATAAAAAAATACAACAGTTCAAAAAAGACAGTGGTGAAGATCCAACAGAATTTTATTTCCCCTACATTCTTCAATATATGTTTAAAGTTTTATACAATAAGGTATTTTGACATTATAAGGGGTAAAGGTCATGTAGACAGTTTTAGAAAGACAGACACAGTAGTAAACATTTATTTTTATTATTATTATTTTAATTCTCACCCAAGGACATTTTTTTAATATATTTTATTGATTATGCTATTACAGTTGTCCCATTTTTCCCCCTTTCTTCCCCTCCGCCCCCATACCCCCACATTTCCCACCCTTTAGTTTTTGTCCATAGGTCATACACATAAGTTCTTTGGCTTCTACATTTCCTATACTATTCTTAACCTCCCCCTGTCTGTTTTCTACCTCCCATTTATGCTACTTCTTCTCTGCCCCTTCCCCCGCTTCCCCTACCACTCCCCTGTTGATATCCCTCATACAATAAAGGCTCGGTGATGATGAACTCTTTGAACTTGACCTTATCTGAGAAGCACTTTATCTGCCCTTCCATTCTAAATGTGAGTTTAGCTGGATAGAGTACTCTTGGTTGTAGGTCCTTGCCTTTCATGACTTGGAATACTTCTCTCCAGCCCCTTCTTGCCTGTAAGGTCTCTTTTGAGAAATCGGCTGACAGTCTCATGGGAACTCCTTTATAGGTAACTGTCTCCTTTTCTCTTGCTGCTTCTAGGATTCTCTCCTTATTTTTAATCTTGGATAATGTAATGATGATGTGCCTTGGTGTGTTCCTCTTTGGGTCCAACTTCTTTGGGAGTCTCTGAGCTTCCTGGACTTCCTGGAAGTCTATTTCCTTCACCAGCTTGGGGAAGTTCTCCATCATTATTTGTTCAAATAAGTTTTCAATCCCTTGGTCTTCCTCTTCTCCTTCTGGCACCCCTATAACTTGGATGTTGGGACATTTAAAGACATCCTGGAGGTTCCTTAGCCTCTCCTCAGTTTTTTGAATTCTTGTTTCTTCATTCTTCTCTGTTTGGATTCTTTTTCTTTTTGCTGGTCCACTCCGTTGATTTGAGTCCCAGTTTCCTTCTCATCCCTATTGGTTCCCTGCAGATTTTCCCTCAGTTTCTTTATATTATCCTTCACTTGTTCAACTAATTTTGACCATTTTTCTACCAATCCTGTGAGCATCCTGATTACCAGTGCTTTGAACTGTCCATCTGATAGGTTGGCTATCTCTTCATCACTTAGTTGTATTTTTTCTGGAGCTTTGATGTGTTCTTTCTTTTGGGCCATTTTTTTTTCTCAGTGTTCCTGTTACTTTAAGGGGCAGGGCCTTAGGTGTTCACCTGGGCAGGGAAACCCATGTCGTTGTGTTGTGATGCTGCCTGTGGGGACAGGGTCTGTGAGAACAATGGCACTTGCTCTGCTCTCCGCGCCCGCAAGCAAGCTGCGCCCCTCTGTGCTGGCTCTGGGGTCGGTGGACAGGCCCACACAGTTCCAAGTCCCTGTGGGTCTCCCCAAGGAACTCTCCTGTGAGGCCAGGAGTTCCTCCCGCTGCCGCCTCAACCCCCACAGTTGTTTTCAATCGATTCTTTGAGGTCTTATTTCCCCGCGCCGATGGGCTGCGCAGTTTGCTCCGCTCCCTGCTTTTTCCCCCAGTTTGTCTGAAGGCAAATGAGGAGCCGCCCAGTCCTCCAGTCTTGGCCCTGCTAGGTCCAGGTGGGCCGGGTGCACAGCCGCGTTTTGGTCAGGCATGCCTGCCGCGGGTCTCTCCAGGCAGCTGCAGCGTTGCCAGTACCACCCCACAAACCTCAGTCTTGCCTCACTCTCTCTGCCCGGCTTGCTGTGTGCTCTCTGCCCGGCTCCGCCCTGCTTGCCGGTCTCGATGAATGTGTCTTCTTTAACTCCTTGGTTGTTGGACTTCCTCTCAGTTCGATTTTCTGTCAGATCTGGCTGTTTTTGTTTATTTAAATTGCTGTTTTTCCTCATTTGGTTGTGTGAGGAGGCACAGTGTGTCTACCTACACCTCCATCTTGCCGGAAGTCCCCAAGGACATTTTTTTCATTGCTTTTGGGAGAGAGGAAGTGGGATAAAGGGAGAGAAACATCGATGTGAGAGAGAAAACATGGATTGGTTTGCTTTCTTGCACATGCACCAACTGGTGATCGAACCTGCCACCTGGGTATGTGCCCTGACCGGGAATTGAACACACAACCTGTTGGTCTACTGGATGATGCTCCAACAAACTGAGCCACACTGGCCAGGGCAACATTTATTTTCTAAAGTTGTAAAACAAACTGGTAAAAAAAAAAGTATTCTGTGTTTTACTTGTTAACTGTTTGTTCTCATTTATTTGTTGCTCTTAGAAAATCTCATTTCTGATGGGACTCAGAGACAAAAGCTCGAAGAGAGGCCAGCCTACGTTTCCTGGCAGTCTGTTCCTGGAATTTTTCTTTGGCTTCCTTCATTCTCTCGGCCAACAGTTCAGCATATTCTGCAGCCTCCTCCTTATTTTTCTTAGTACGTTGTTTCTTCAGAGCAATGCGCCGACGTTTGTGCTGCAGGACACATGGAGTAACAAGACGCTGAACCTTGGGTGCTTTGGTCCTGGGTTTTTTATCCTCTTTGGTTAGGGGCCTTCGCACAACCTAGGGGCAGATAGAGAGACTGAAAAGTTTGCGGATTCTCCTAGCTCTTTTGGGCCCCAAGCAACAAGGCACAGCGTTATCAATGAGACCAGGAATATCGTTCTCCCCTCTTTTTTCACGATGACCGAGATGAGGACATGGAGATTGACATCCACAGTGCAACCCCGAACAGATTTGCACTCTTTCTCTCCAGTCCCCCTGGGTCTATACCTGGACTGCCCCTCACTCAGCAGCAGACGGACATGGTCATGGGTCAAGACACCCTGCTTCATGGGGAAGCCTTGTTGTCATTCCCACCACTGATTCGAACCACATGACCTTCCATTCTTCACCCAGAGCGTCAGCAGCAACATCTGTGCCTATATGCTTCTCATAAAAGGTACGTGGTTTATCATCCACTTCACTGAGTTTCTGGCAGCCAGGGGCTGGGAAAAATGCTCAGCTCATCCTGAAGCAGCTGACCCCCCTCAAGACGCCACAAAAGAGCTTATTCTGTATTTTACTTGATGGTCATAGTCAAAGTTGTCATCTTAAATAAAAGTTTGAATCTTTTAAGAGATTGTTTAGCAAAGTAGCAATAAATTGTTTTTTTAATGAGAAGTATGACTATTGCCTTATAATAATTAGATTCCAAATAATTAAAAAATATAGGTTGTTTATATATCTTGTGTCATTCATTTATTTATTCACTCAATTAGCCAATAGCTGTTACTCACCAATACTTCCAAGTCCCTACTATGAACAAGGTACTTGCCAGTCACTGGTAACAACAAGAAGAGTCAGAAAAAAAGTTCCACCACCTAAAGGCCCATATTGGAGTGGGTAAGATGGGGTATGGCAGGGAAAATCGGCACTCACCAGGTATCCAAACGCTTTCTTAGTTTTGAACCTCCACTGCAGTGACACCGGGGCCTTGGGACTAGTCCTGTCCCACGAAGTGCAAGCAGAAGCGACGCATGTCACTCCTGGGACAAGGTACTTAAAACGAACTCCTCCAGCCCTCTCCACCCCTGGACCGACGGTCCTAGAGGCCACATTTTGCTAGATACCATAGCTACCAGAGGGACAAGGACTGCCCGACCTGCATCAGACCTTGCATGTATAAGATACAAATCTTTATTGTGGCAAACTCCTGGGATTTCGGGGTTGTCACCATGGTACAGCCACTATTAGCCTGACTAGTAGGCATATAAACAATGACAACACACCATATAATAACATAAAAGAGAGTAAATTCAGTGTGCTATGGAAAGAAAGAAAAGGCAAATTAACAAAACTAAAGCTGCCAATTACACTCCCAATACTAAGTCACAATACCCATAGGGAGAAATAGTTTTCCCCACAGCCTGGATTGAGTATAGGTCCTTTTCCTGCTCTGGGACCCCCCAAAACTGACAATATTATGGTTTATTGTCATCCAGTAAATATACCAGAGAAGCCCATCCAAATACATTGCCACCAAAGTACAAAGAGACCTGCTAAGTATGTGCTGTGTGCTGTCCCTCACTGTAGAAGGCACACCCCAATGAGTCTCAGACGCCCGACTCTTGGAAATTTTACAATGTAGCAAACTCTTAAATTGTTGCAGTGATTTTCTTCTACCCCCAATACAACAAGGGCATAGCAGCTTTGTGATATTTTTTTCCCAAATCTACCACCTCAGTCTAATCATGAGAAAACACTAGACAAACCCAAAGTGAGGAGCATTTTACAAAATATCTGACAAGGACTTTCAAAAAGTGTTCAGGTTATAACAACAACAACAAAAGAAGAAGACAAGGGAAGACTGAGAAACTCTCAGAGATGGAAGGAAAAAGGACCCACGACCATGACTCAATGCAGCATGGTATCCTGGACCAAACCCGGAAATAAACGATAAAGACGTTAGGAGGAAAGCTGGCGAAATGTGAATGAAGCCTGTGGTTTGGTTAATAGTGTTGCACCGATGGTTATTTCAGTTTTGATAAGTGCGCCATGGTCATGCAGGACGGTAACATTTGGGGAAGCCGAGGACAGGGTGTATGGGACCTCTCTATACTATTGGGCCGGCCAAAAAGTTCATCTGATTTTTTTGTAAAATAAAAGATACATTTTTCATTTTCAGCAATAACTTTATTAATTTGGGTATTTTGAGTATGTTGGCTGTCTCTTGCATGGTATAACATCGAGTGTTCTTAATTAATGTCTCGATTTGATCACTATCAACATCAGCTGGTCTACCCCACCATGGAGCACCATCCAGCGAGAACTCTCCAGCACGAAACTTCGCAAACCACTTCTGACACATTCAATTCATCACAGCACCTTCTCCATACACTGCACAAACGTTTTTTTGTTTTTCAGTTGTGTTTTTACCTTTCTTGAAATAGTAAAGCATAATATGCTGAAAATGTTGTGTATTTTCTTCCATCTTCAGTATTAAAATGGCCACACAAAAATTCACCAATTTTGATAAGTTTTTTTAAATGCACGCTGATATGACAGTTGTCACAATACAATCTAACAAAATAGCTAACTGCTACTAGAGCCATCATAAGGAAAAATCCAAACAAACTCTTTAGCCAACTCATATCTTTACAACTGTTCTGAAAACCTAAGATTATTAAAAGATAAAGCATTTGAAGAAAGGAAAATAGAAAACGTCTGGTTAATAAGACTGAATATACAGAAAAGGAGAATAAAAGTACTGTGAGAAAGCACGTGTTTGGGTATAAATTTTCATCTGTTGGTGTATCTGTGTGATGGTGTGTGTGTGGATCTGTGTGTGCCTGAGACACATCTGGCGTGTGGGTGGGTGTATTTACACATGTGGCTGTGTTTGTGTGCGTGTGCATGTTGGAGGAAGGGTGTATGTTAATTCCCTATACTGTCGAGGGAATTAACGAGCCAAGGTGCTGGCAGGAACATGGGGATCAGCACCTCCTTACATTCTGAGCCCTAGGCACCTTGCTGGCCTCACCCCACATCCAATATTTTAATGAAATTGCCAAAAGGAGCAAAAATAAACACACAGGGGGCACCTGGATTTGAACCAGGGACCTCTTGATCTGCAGTCAAATGCTCTACCACTGAGCTATACCCCCTGACATAATATATACCTTATAAAACACCTATTCCACTTTTATGAGTTACATCATGCTTCATAAGTACATGGGTGGTTGAGATTCATCCTGGATTCAAATCCATCCCAATTCCCTTCTGGCCACACCACCTACTGCCTTTCCCAGAGCCGGTATGCTCACTCTCGTCCCAGCACTTAACGCTCCACCGACTGCCCATAAATCTCTGGGTGCACGCATGAATGCTTTAAACATTATGGACCAACAAGTATTGGAGCTGGAGGGAATCTTATATGGGTATCCAGAGTGGACTTCAGAGGCTCACATACAACTCTGAAATTATAGGCAAACATTATATCTGTGCAGGTATATGTGCATGTTTTCATCAGATTTTCAAAGGAGACCTCATCCAGGACAAACTGTCTCATTTCTCAGATGAAAAAACAACTGGATGTTCCAAAGTTCAAAACTCACCTTTGAACACCTTTAATTCCTATGCCCTTGCGTCCCAATCTGAGGATTTTTAGTCTCGTGTACATCCACAATTGAGGAGAAAGGCCAGGAAGTCTCTGGCATCGCCACAAATTCTCCCTGACGAGACCTGCGGTGGTGCTGAGGAGCAGGCAGCAGCCAGGGCTCCAGCTCACCAGCTCGCTGAAGCCCCAAGACACCCATCCCTAGCCTGTCCACTCAGAGGCCTTTCAGGAGCCTCAGATTCAAACCCAGTGTGCCCCCCCAAATCTGTCATCTTCCTGCCCAAACCTCTTACTTTGCTTTCGTGTAATAATAACAGCTCATATTGACTGGGCACTTGCCCTGTGCCAGACATGGTCCTGAAAGTTCCACCCGTAACTTCCCAGGTGTCATTGCAAACACCCCACGAGACAGGTCTTACTGTGGTTAGCATACTGATTTTGCAGGTGAGGAAATGGAGGCCCAGAGCCGTCACCCAGCAAGGAGGTGGTGGGGCCAGGATTCCAGCACAGGCTCAAGGCGAATGCTGGCCTGGCTGTTCAACCATCGCATCAGCCTCCTCCCTGTCCTGGTTGGTGACCGAGTACTCAGTCATTTAGCCAAAAGACCCAACACACCTCTGGGATCCTCCCACCCTCTCTCTCCCAGTTCCAATTAATCACTGGGCACTGCTGATTTTACCTTTGACATCACTGAGGTCCATCCCCACCCCCAGACCAGCAGAACCACCACCTCCTAAGCAGCCTCCACACCTCCATCCCTCGCATCCATCCAGGAACAGCCGGTTTTAAAACCAGGCCTATCCAGGTCACTTCCCCTTTAAATGCCGTCATGAAACACTCCAAGTCTCTTAGCACAGCATGCAAAATTCTTTACAGGTGGATCCCTATCTGCCTCTTCAGCTTCAGCCTCATCATCTGACACTCCCCACAGCACAGTTGTGCTCCAGCTGCTTCTAGCTGCTTCCATCGTGCTCTACTCTCTGCCCCTGCAGTTTTCTCTGCCTGCAACTGCACTGCCACTCCCCACGCGCCTCTCTCCACTCCCCCTCCCTCCAGGGATGCATTCCTCATCTGCGAAACCCAGAGCCCTCGGTCCTCTCAGAAGCCTCCCGTAACCTCTCCTCCCACAGACAGAAGTAATTCCTGCCTCCGTTGCATTCCTGACGCTGGCACAGCTCAGTTCAGCTCACATCACTCTAACTTTTTATTTTATAGGCCTGCTTTCCGGCTGAGAGCACGCTGAGCCCAGGAGCTGTGTCTTATTCACCTCTAAACTCACACTTTGCACAGTCTGGTACATAGTAGTTGCTCAGTATATATCGTTCAAGCTGATCGAAAGACACAGCAGTGCCTGTGTTGTGGGCTGAAGGGAGACTTCGACTAAGGTTTGATCCCTGGCCCTTGCCTGGGTCCTGAATGAAAGGCGCCCAAGGTATTAGGGTGCTGGGCTGCAGGAAGTGAATGGGCAGGTAGTAGAAATTTGCCAAGGTTTAAAGCAGGAAAAAAATGCAGCTCCCTAAACTGCAGGCCAGTTCATGTTTGTTCCTGGCCAGACTTTGTGAATAAAGGCTCTATGCAATGACTTGCCCCCAGACACTGCACACTGTGGTCACAGTCACTCAGTGACTGCGTTGGCTTTGCAGACAAAAGGTTCTAAAACTCAGTGGGCAGTCTCAGCACCTCAGGAGCATTGCTAAGTGGAATTTTGTTGCAAAGCTTTTGTCACTAGCCAAAAAAAGCATGAGTAGTATAACGATGTCATGAGAGTGTGTGCTCTGAGTTCAAATCCTGGACCTGCTGTTTGTAGATTTTGGAGCTTGAGCCAATTCCTGAGCATCTCCAAGTCTCCGTCTCCTCGAGTAAAATGGAGATACTGATGGTAGGTACCTTGAAAAATGTTGGCAAGAAATTGAAGAGATAATTAATATAAAGAACCTAGGCTGATATCTGGCATATGTACAAAGGACATTATAATTCAACCAGCCATGAGCTACAGAAAATAATAAAATCAAAGTCAATCCATAGTCTTTGGAAGCAAAAACAGGAATGGAACAGGGGGCACCTGGATTTGAACCAGGGACCTCTTGATCTGCAGTCAAATGCTCTACCCCTGAGCTATACCCCCAGTGAAATAAACTTGTTTTCAAAGTCTATCCCTCTCTCAACATTCTGGTTCTAAAGCCCTTCAATGATTGAGGAGAGCTATAATTAGAGAGAACACTGCCTGGAAGGAGCCTGGGCATTACAAATGTCAGAAGAAGTTTATAATGAAAAACTATAGGACTCCTGAGAACTAAGTTCTCTAGGCCAAGAAACTCTTCTTAGACTTTCCAATAGCCAAAGCCTCTCCTGTCCACCATACCTTACCTAAAACAAACCTCAGTGTCAGGTAAAAATCATCAGGTTTTCCACAAGTGGCAACACCAATATAATGTGATGATTGGGCACCTGTTGGGCTTCCCCTAGGCAAGGCACCTAGCAACTGAGATTCTTATTCCTCTTCATAACTTCACAGATCTGAGCTCATGACTGGCTCTCAACAGATATGTGTTGCATTAAATTAATTCTGAAAAAAATAAGTACAGCAGTCCCCTCCCCCATCCATACTATATGTTCCAAGGCCCCCACTGGGTGCCTGAAACTGGGGTAGTACCAACCCACCCCTATATATAGTATTTCTTTCCTAGACATATTATCTATCAAAAAGCTTAATTTATAAATTAGGCACAGTAAGGGATTAACAACAATAATTAATAAGAAAAACAAGAATGACAATGTACTATAATAAAAGTTATAAGAATGTGGTCACCCTCTTAAAATATCTCACTGTATTTTACTCGTCTTCTTCCTGTGATGATAATAAGATGACACAGCGCCTACTATGCGATAAGATGAAGTGGGGTGAATGACACAGGCTCTGTGACATAGTAGCATTAGGGCTACTACCAGGGCTACCTGGACACAAGCACTGAGACACCTCAGACACCTCCACAGTTGATCTGACCATCAAGATAGCTTCTAGGTGATAACAGGCAGGGAGCAGGCAGGAGCATGGGGACAATGGGACAATCACAGCCCAGGGTCCCGGGCCTGACAGGGCAGGACAGCTCAAGGTTTCACCATCCCACATTTCATCATCCTACTCAGCAGAGTGCACAATTTACAACCTACGAGCTGTTTATATCCGGAATATTCCATTTAATATATTCAGACCATGGCTGACTGCAGGAAAATGAAATCATAAAAAGTGATATCGTGGATAGGGAAACTGTATAAAGAACAACTTGTGAGAGATAGATTTTCCAAGCCATAACTCTAAGAAGATTTTAGTCACACAAAAACAGATGGTCAGTGAGTTACACTCTTATATAACATAACTTGCCTGAAACTTGGGATATTGTCAACTCCAAGAGGTCATTTGATAAGAAGAAACAAGGCTCCCAGCAAAAGGCTCTTATTCAATTAAGGAAATTGTGTACCTGGCCCTGCCACCAAAGACTCCTTTTCAACTTCCAACAACCACCATAATTGCAGCCACCTGTATTTCTTGGCTTTGCCATCATCTCTCACCCTAATAAATTGTTCAGGTGCTTCTTACGGAAATCTTGCATGTTTGAACCTGTTGGGGAGTCTCTCCTCGGCCAATTTCCCAGGCCACGTACATTTTTCAGGTGCTTTCAAAGGATCCAGAGTGTGGGATGGTCGTTTTGTTTCGGGCTGTGGTTATTTGGTAGCCCAGCAAGGAAAGAAGCTCCATCCCATCCTTTCAACCCTGCCTCAGGCTGGACTTGAGAGCTCAGAAAAGAATCACCATCTGCTCTACTCATTGTTCTTTCCTCACCAGGGGGAGTTGCGATTTTAGCAGTGACAGATGTACTATGTGCTCCATATCACAGGACCCCAGCATTGGAAGGGACCTAGATGGAGGTCCCCTAGAAGGGACAGATGGAGGGAAGCTGAAGAGCCTTGCTTAAAGTCACAGACATATCAGGGTGCACCCTGCCACCAGCTCCTTAGAGGCAGGGGTGCTTTGGAATTCCCCAGTGCCCAGAACAATGTAGGGGCTCCATAAACATTTGTGGAGTAAATATCTAACTGTGGTTACAGACAGGTAGCCCACCCATCCTGATTTACTGGGGATTCTCCTGAGTTTAGCACTAGGTGTCCTGCATCCCAGGAAATCCCCTTAGAAAACCAGGTTGGAATTGGTTGGTTACCCTAGATATTACCTATCTTTTCTTATCCATAGCATTTCCCAAACCTAATCATTAACTTTTCACCATCTTAATTTTTACCATTTCCACATACCTCCTTTACTAGTGGGTACTTAATATTTGTCTTGACCTCAACCCACTGTTTTGTATTTAACCTCCTCCTATGCCAAAATACCCTTGAAGTCATACCAATTGTATTTCTTTCTCCTGCATATCAAAATACATACATAGCCATTAAGATATGTTAAAATTGTATTTAATATAGGTTGCCCTTACAACTTGCCATGCATGATGCTAAGCACAGTATAAATACTAACTCGTTTAATCAACCCAGTAAGGAAACAGAGGCACAGTGAAGTTAAATAACTCATCCAAGGTCACACAGCTGGTAAACTTGTCCATGTGTCCCCAAAGGCATCTTGAAAGTGTTCACTGGTAACCACAGTATGGTGGTTATTTTTAGATGTCAGCTTCACTGCACCATAGGGCGCCCAGACATTTGGCCAAACATTATTCTGGGTGCGTCTGTGAGGGCGTTTCTGGACGGGATTCACATTTGAATCAGTAGACAAAGTAAAGCACATAGATCCTACCTTTTTGGGTGGGATCATCCAATCCACTGTGCGTTTGGATAAAGTGGCTGAGGGAGAGGGACCCCTTCCTGCCGGACGGCTTTGATTGGGGACATCATCTTGACCTGCCATCAGATTCAAATGGAAGGATCAGCTCTTCTTGGGTCTCAAGCCTTCCGTCTCTCAGATGGTGCTGCACCATCAGTTCTCCTGGCTCTCAGGTCTTTGGACTCAGGCTGGACCTACAGATCTGCCTTTCTGGGTCTCCGGTGCACACTGACTTGGGATGTTCAGCCTCCATAATAAGTCTACAGTTGACACTTGAACTATACCAGTTTGAACTGTGTGAGTCCACTTTTACACAATTTTTTTTACAATAAATATACAGTTGTCTCTCTGTACCCTTGGGTTTCATATCTGTGGATTCGACCAACTATGGATCAAAAATAGTATTTTGAATTCATGGTGGGGAAACTGCATATGCGGAGAAGCAACTTAAGTTATACATGAATTTTCTACTGCACAGGGGATGGTGCCCTTACCTCCATGTTGTTGTGTTGGTTCTGTTTCTCAGGAGAACCCTAATACACACAGTGAACTCTGAAAAGAACAGTGGGACCTACACTGGTAAGGAGGATACTCTCCATATGTGTTAAGATTTCATAGACCTCATGCGGCCCAGAACAGCTCAAGCCCCAGGATGGAAGTTCAGTAATGATGGCCCAGCTGACCCGCTGTTGTACTCCAAACTCTGTTCCCTTCACCATCATGGTGTCCCATGTGCAAACTTGCTCACGGTCAGAACATAAGCAAAAGTGAACGTTAATATGTGTTTTAGTTACAAGGTATACAAGCCAAATAGTCTAGCCCAAGCTCCAAAGCCTATCATTCAATGGTTTACATCAAAGCTGCAGAAGAGGAGGAGGTGACAGCTCAAAGCACAAAGCATCCCACAGAGACCTGGGAAAAACTGTGGTGATTCAACACGAGCACAGGGCCTTGGAAACCGAGTCTTACTAATATGTCCATACCATAGGACTATATCATAAGGGGAATAAATTCAAAATTAAATTTCAGAAATCAGAAGGACTTCCCCCCTTATACTAAGGTATTCTTTCTCAATTGATTTTTTTCACTTTTTAATCTTCAGTTTCCTCAGTTGTAAAACAAGGATGTTGTAATAAGAAGATCTCCTAAATCTGTCCCAATCCCAACAATCTAAGACTCACGAATTTGAAATTTAGCTTCTTAGTGGGACTAGGTCAGAAAGTACAGTGTGGCCAAGAAATCGCAGGGGGGAAAACTGATTGGATTGAGTGGGAAGATTTCAAATCCAGTGCAACGGAAAAAAGAAAGGCAATATGTTACCAGGGCCGCAAGATGTAATATCAACTTTATTGTCCTAGTTTTTCCCCTTTTTATTCTACAGAGGATTTTCTATAAGTATCTATGCTCTATGAAAAGATGCTCAACATCACTAGTCATAAGAGAAATGCAAATCAAAATCATGATGAAATGTCATCCCACACTCATTAGATTGGCCACTACCAAAGAACATAAAAAAGTAAATATTGGCAAGGATGCAGAAAAATTGGTCCCTGTGCACTATTGGTGAGAGTGTAAAATGGTGCAGCTATTATGGAAAAAAGCATGGAGATTCCCAAAAAAATTAAAAATAAAATTACCATATAATCCAGCAATATCACTTCTGGTATAAATTCCAAAATAATTCAAAGCAAGATATCAAAGAGACATTTTCACACCATGCTCACTGCAGCATTATTCACAAGAGCTAAGAGGTGGGAGCAACCAAATGTCCACCGACGTATCAGTGGATAAAGGAAATATGGTATAAACGTACAATGCCATGTTACCCAGCCTTTAAAAACAAGGAAATCCTGCCATTCACAAGATAGATGGGCCTGGAGGATATTATGCTAAGCAAAATAAGCCCAACACTGTTTATGACCCCACTTTTATGAGGACTCTAAAGTAGACAAACTCATAACACTAGAGAGTAGACAGCACAGTGGTTACCGGGGGCTGGGCAGAGGCGGGTAGTGGGGAGGTGCCAGTCAGAGGGTGCGAAGTCTCAGTGAAGGCAGATGAATAAGTTCTGGAGATCAACTACCCAACAAAGGGCCCACCGTTGTTACTATCCTAGTTCGTTACCTTAAGATTTTGCTAAGAGGGTAGATCATATATTCTGCACTCTTACCACAAAAGAGAAATACATTATTTATAGATAAATAATATAGGGGTGGGAGGAAACTTTTGGAGGCGAGGTGATGTTTATGGACTTGAATATGGTAATGATTTCATGAGGGTATACTTATTTCCAAACTCACCAAGTTGCTGTATACATG
>PVJI01024736.1:0-21504 GCA_004026765.1 Micronycteris hirsuta
AGGGACAAATACCATATGATCTCACCTTTAACCGGATCATAACCAACAAAAGCAGAAAGCAAGCAAAACATAACCAGAGACACTGAAATTAAGAACAGTCTAACAATAGCCAGGGGAGAGGGGGGAGGGGACAATGGGGAGAAGAGTTTTCAGGAATCACTGTAGAGGACACATGGACAGAACTAAGGGGGAGGAGGGAGGCTGGGGGGGAGATGGGATGGGAGGGGAAGGGAGGGTGAGGGGAGAGGATGCAAATAACTGTAATTAAACAAAAAAATTAATAAAAAAACATATGCATAAAATAATACTATGAATTATACAATTACAAAATAATATTTAAGGTTTCTGGGGAAAAGGAATAGAACTAGGAGGTTGAAGATTTAAAGGAGAAGAGAAAGGAAGCAAAAGGGATAAATTTGTAGACCAATAAAGATAAGGTTTACAAACAGACAGATGTGGATAAAGAGGCCTCTTGTTTGCAGATTAAAAGGGAGAAAAAAATAAAATGAAATATTCTTTCCCCTTTCTCCATCTGACATGTTCTGACTCATCCTTCAAGTTTAGCTCAGACATAATCTCTCTGTTGAAGCTTTCTTTGACCTTTCCCCATAGAATTAATTTCCTCTTTATTGACATTCCCATAGCATTTTAATGATACTTTTATTTTAGCATTTATAACCTCATATAATAGCTATTTGCTTACACATCTGCCTTCTCCATCAGGAGATAATGATATGACTTATTAATTTTTGTACCTCTGGCACCTAGAATTGGCGATGAAAAAATTAATGGCGAGTTTAAGCAGACATATGTTGTAGGGCCTAAAGAATTTCTCTAGTCTGAACTTAATCTATGAATTTAGTGATTTCAGCACCAGCCAGTGTCTGATTGGGTGGGATAGAGTTTCTGAACCTGGAATTGGACTTGAAAGTCATAGGGATTTTGTTCTTCATCTGGGAAGAAAAACTGAGTCTTGTGTTGCCAGTGTGGCCTGAGTCAGCAGCTAGACCAGCCGCTCCATTATGACCAAATAGAAGGAAGAAGTGAAGTAGAGTTTGGAACAGGCTGCAGACACACCCACTGGACTGGGGCAAACATGCAATAAGTAAGATGATGTAGCTAAACAGAGCATGGGGCCCGGAAACCGATGGTGGGTTTGGCATACAACTCCAAGAAAATAAGATGTGATGCCAGAGGCCCAGCAATAGAAAGCAATTTCCTGTCACTGGAAGGACTTTAGTCTCTGTTAGAGGTCATGGTATTGATCTTTACACTCACTAGGCAAGGACTAGGGGTTGTTCAATCAACAACCCCTGCGTAAGTACATAGCTGGTGCCAGGTATTATGTTGAATGCAAAAAAGGAAAAGGGGCCATAGGAGAAGCCAAAGCGTGGGAACTGGAGCACAGGGGAGTGGAGCTGGGACTGACGAATAAGTGGAGAGTCAGTCCTGAGACTGGGGCACACATATGATCAGAATTTTAGCTACAGGGAAGTTGATGCTGAAATTCCAGACTCTATAGCTGGAACTACTACAAGGACTGGGGTTAACCATGAGAATTGGAATGGCAGGTGACTCAAGATATTTGAAGGAGGGCTGCTGGGATAGATGTTAGGAATGACTACCAAGAACAGTTCTTTTCTGTTATATTCCAACTTGCCTTGTGACTTTTCGTACATCTCCCACTTCCAGGGTTTGCATTTTGTCATGCATATTTTTTTAAAGGCAACATTTGCAAAGCATTCGCTAGGTGCTCTTAAACTTCTGAGGTGATATTATGAGAGTGAAACTGGGGCACAGAGAGGATAAGTGACTTGCATGGGTAGCAAATCTGACATTTGAAGCCAGGCAGTTAATCCCAAAATGTGCAGGCATGCACACACACACACACAGAATCTTAATAGTTGTGCTGCACTGTCTTGCTAAGTGCCTGTCAGGAATGAGGGGGTGGGAAGGGCCAAAATCCCCACCATCACTTCACAAGGATGTTATGACATTTGAGAAACATCTTCCAAGAGCAGAGTGACCCACTTTCTTTGACCACTGACTTTCCTCCAGGTTAGATACAGAGCTGACGAGAAATCAGATCCGATGGTTGTGTCCAGAGGCTCTGCCTCCTGTTGTCAGAGACACAGGTGACCTCAGAGAGTGCGTGGACATGATGACTGTCTTCTACAGGGCAATGCAGGGCTCCTCCCGCCTTAGCCTTTCTCTGGGTAGATCACTAATGGTGCTATCTGAGCAGCCTATAGCATAAGCAACACCTTGGGCGGCTGCAAGTTCCACATGGCACAAGGGCCAGAAGTCAGTAGTTCCTGGGCCCATGGTCTGAGAGCCAGTGGTTGGTAGGAAGTCAGTTCTGTGACTTTTCAGAGAGGAGGCAGCAGGTGCCCAGAGGACAGGAAGACCTGAGCCAAGTGTTCCAGAGGCTCTTGGTGCTACCTATATCCTCCTCCCTTACTATCTCAATGTATGCAGGCTCAACTTACAAGTGCCAGCACCTGTATCCTTTTCTCTGTGTGCCATTACCCCCAAGCCCTACTCTTCCCATCTGTATAATAGGTCCAGAACAATAGGGAGTAAATGCCCATTGGCATAGCCCACATCTGAGGAGCTAGTAAGGAACTTCCTCATCATTTAATGCAGGGGTGTCCAACTCATTTTCACCAGGGGCCATATCAGCCTCCCGGTTGCCTTCAAAGGGCTGAATTTAATTTTAGGACTGTATAAATGTAACTACTCCTTAACTAGGGGCAAGGACGCTCAGCGCTGCCGGGTAGAAACAAGGTGCTGGGCCATATAAAACAAGGTGGAGGGCCATATTCAGCCCGCAGGCCTTGTGTTTGCCACCTGTGCTTTAATGGGTAGTTCTCATATGTGTGTTCTGTTCTATCTCCCTGACATCCCCAGTGAAAGTAGCTTTCAACTTCTAACTTGCTTGATAACACGCCCTTTATTTGCTTCCTTCCTGCTCTTCACATTTTTATACCCCTTCCTGGCTTCCTTGCATCTCAAATAGACAACTTGCACTCAATCCGTTGTCTCAGTGTCTGCTTCTGGAGAACCCAAATGAAGATACCAGAAAGGACTCTTGGTGGCCAAATATATCCTGAAAAACATTCTTAATTATATAATCTATTGATTCTGGGAGGGAAGCAATTTTTAACCTCCAGAGACAGGTATGTTATAGAAGTAAGACAAGCTTAGAGAAACCTTGTAAGAAGCTTTTAAAATCTGACTAAAGGCAGGCTCAAGACACTGAATTTCTGAATGCTTCTAGTACTTCCCAGGCAAAGGTGACCCTGTCTCTTTTAGTTGAGAGTTCTTCTTGATGCTCCAGTCTTCTTTTGCCACATCCAAATGGAAATTACTTTTCTGCTCCAGTTAGCAACAGTTCTGCTTTCCAGGTGAATAAACATAATTCTCTGCAGGAGTAAAAGAAGCATCTGAGTCAATTCCCACAGTTGGTACAGGGTGCTCTCACATTTACCCAGGGCACCCTCTCATAGCAATCCAGCCCTATGCCCTTTGTTTTAATAAATCTCCAAATCTGCCAATAGCAGGAAGTCCACCCCCATTCTCACCTTTGAAGGGCCCAGGTTCTCATTAAGAAACATAGAGAAGATAAGCAAATGTGGTATTTCTTTAGAGCCATGACTTCTAACCTGTTTCACATCATGGGACCTGAAGACAATTGATATTATAGTTGTCCCTTGAACAATGCAGGGATATGGGCACCAAACCCCCATGCAGTTGAAAACTCATGTATAACTTTTGACTTCCCCAAAACTTAACTACTAATAGCCTACTGTTGATCAGAAGCCTTACTGATAACATGAACATTTGATTAACACATATTTTGTATGTTATGTATTATATACTGTATTATTCCAATAAAGTAAGCTAAAGAAAAGAAAATGTTGCCCTGGCTGGTATGGCTCAGTGGATTGAGCTCTGGCCTGCGAAAATGAATGGTCACAGGTTTGATTCTCAGTGCAGGTTACATGCCTGGGTTGCAGGCCAGGTCCCCCCGTGGCGGGTGCACGAGAGGCAACCACACATTGATGGTTTGTTCTCTCCCTCTTTCTCCCTACCTTCCCCTCTTTAAAATAAATAAATAAAATCTTTGAAAAAAGAAAAGAAAATGTTATAAAGAAAATCAAAAGGAAAAAAATACATTTATTGTATTGATCGAAACACCCATGTTGTTCAAGGTTAACTGTATTTGTTTGACACACTGGGGCAAATGGAGGAGAAAGCTCTTGGCCAGAGGCAATTAAAAGAGCATATCTCATGTCTCAGGTACCAGACAGCCTTACTGAGGGCTGTGAGCATCAGCCATGTCTCAGCATATTTGTAGCCTGTTTGTGGCATGAGAGGTGTATTAACAACTATCTTGAAAGTTGGGTGTTGGGCAAAAGCACAGGTGGTTCTCTTCAGAAGCCACACATTCCCCGTAGATCCCAGTTCTGCTTTTGCTACTTATTGAAGTCTCTTTAAGAATAACTGAGTTTTTAAAAAATAGCTTGACAGGGATAATTTACATAGCATAAATTCACTTATTTTATGTATACAATTCAATGAATTTTAGTGGGTTTACAGAGTTGTGCAACCAATATAATCTAATTTCAGAATATTTATATTTTCCCCAAAAGAACTCAATTTTAACCCACTCCTGTTTGTGAAGTATCTCAGCCATTAACAAATGACCATTTTTAGCTGCTCCCCACCCCAAATATTTCTGGAAGTGCACAGAGGGTGCCTCCCAGGTGTATATGAACATGCCTACTTCTTTCAAATTCTGAAATATTTGCCAGGTGTTTCCACCAACAACTAAGAACCCTCAAAGTGCCAAAGCTTAGGTGTGGTATGCAGAAAAGTGTGTGTGTATGGGAGGGGAGGGGACTCTTTATCATTTGTGGTGAAAAAGCTGTACTTACTACTTATTTATTGAATACTTGATATGTGCCAGGATCTGTGTTAGCACTATAAACTCAAGGCCCAGGTGGGTGCTTGCCAGGAAAGCTTCCTTGTTCCTATTGTAAATCAAGTTTTGAACTTTCCCCTTGCCTCTTCATCATGCTTGTGTGTGTGAGTTTGATGCCCAGTAGCAGTGCACTCAAGGACTCTGGTTTCACCCATATTCCACTACTCAGAATTTGCTATTATCTAAATTTGTTATATTGTCTTCCTCTTTAAAAAATAAAACAAATAATACACCTGCAACTAATATAATATTGTGTTGCAACTATAATAAAAACATTAAAAAGAAGAACATTATAGATAAGATAAGGTCCTGTTCTCTTTCTTACTTCTCAGTGAAGATCATGAACGTATTGCATATGATTCCAGTGTATTTTTTGCACCTATGATGTATGTTGGTTCTTCATTCAGATCTTCCAGGATCTTTTTTTTTAACTAGTTCTATGTGCCCCTTTCCACTTCTGTGAGCTTCTGCTTCCAAGGGCCCACAATGAAGACTCTTTGGAGATTACCCATCAGTTTCTGGAACCACTTTGCCTGTAGTCACAGAGTCAGATGTGCAGAGCATTTGTATTCTCCAAGGGACTATTTAGCCAATGACTTGAATGTGAGAGAAAGAAAGCCCAGAGCTCCCCTTCTGAGCTAGATGAGGCTGCATAACTTGGCCTGAAATCACCCTTGCTTGGCATCTGTTCTTCCTTTATATTGCCCCCCTCCTCCCTCACTGGCTTCTTGGGTGTCGGGGCAGAGTGCTGCTTCCTTCAGAAATCACTACAGCACTCTGAAAGTATAACTTAAAACAATCTTGGTTCACATGTGTGCATCTCTCTTTGTGAAGAGGAGGGACATTCTTTCTAAGGTAAATAGTGCAATTGTCGTCTGTTAGGGCATACAGTTACCACTTTACCAGATGCTCTCCAACATGCTTCTACTAACTAATTCACAGTTAAACTACCAGTGACTGAAAGTCCCTGTTTCCCCACATTCTTTTTTTTTAATGTGAGAAATACTATTAGTTTTTATTGATCATTTATTTTTACAGTACTCTTCATTTATTTTTTAAAATTGTTGTTCAAGTACAATTGTCTCCATTTTCACCCCACCACATTCTTGAAAACCTGTATCATTGTGAACCTTAAAGTTTTGCCAATCTAGTGGTTGAGAAGTGACATTCTATTATTTTACTTTGACACCTTGACATAAGTTTGTTGTCCTTTCAGTTTTCCTGTTCTGTGAATAATTGTGCATACCATTTGCCAATTCTTCTGTTGGGTTGTTTCCCTTTCTCTATTTGATTTGTAAGAATTTAGTATATTCTAGGTGCCTATTTCTGTTACAAAATTTGAAAACAGAGTACTATTTCAAAATGGAAATATAATTTTAAAATAACACATTTATTTAAAGTTTAAATAGTGCAAAGAAGAGAAATTAGAAAGTAAATATTGTTTCTAATAATTTCCAATATGGCCTCAAGCTTCAACTCCAACCAATGATAATAAAAATAACAACTATTGACAGATAGGCATAAATCCTTCTAGAATGTATAACATAGTAATATATAAATATATATAGATTCACATGAATTAATTCACTAAATATTATTAAGTATCCATCACGAGTCAAAGATAAATGTTAGCAAGATGTATGAATCATTAAAAATATACAGAATATTAAAAAATCCTCCCTAACTTGTTTTTATCAACACCCAGTTTATTGTACATATCTTTTTATGTTGAAACATATAAATTTCCCTGATCAAGTGTAATATTCCATTGGAAAGCTCCATCGTATTTCATTAAACCAATGTCCCACCAACAAAACTTTTAGCTATTTCTATGGTTTGTATTTTATAAAGACCACCTTCAGTGAACATCCTTACACACATCCAACACACATCTTTTTGCAGTTGGCTAATTCTTTACTTAGGATAAATTTCTACAACTTGAATTCTTGAATCAAGAAGTGCCCATTTTAAATTTTAATACATATCACCAGATTGCCCTCCATAAATCTTGGGCCAATTTGCACCATCACCAACAGTGTATAATTATGTCCATTTCTTCACACTATCAAGTTCATTCCCATTAAAAAATTACTCCATTAACAAATATTTATTTATGGGATCTGCTCTATACTGAAAGCTAATTAGCAAATACATATTCTGTGTAGGGTACATTGAAAACTGCCTCAGCAGGAGAAAAATGGGGAACAGAGGTTTTCTATTAAAAAGTTAAAGGGGATACTATGACATTGGACTCAACCTTGGCCGAGACACCAGTCATAACGGATTTCTACACCTTTCAGATAAAGCATATTAGCATGGATTTAGTTGCATCACTCATAACTATGTAAATGGGAAATTTTATGTAAACCACAGAAACAAAGCCATGGCATAAAAAAACTTTTGATAACTATTTTTAGAATCCAAACATAGTCCATATAGTTTTCCATTCTCTCCAGATATTGAAAAAATAGACACTATTAAATTTGATGAGTTTTAACAACTTTAGCTTAACAAGATATTTTAGTCCTTTGTTAATTCACCGAATCCTCTCTATAGAGCTGCTTATTACAAAGTAAGCTATGTTTGAAGAAAGAGGTCTGATTGAAAAACTTACTCAAAGGCATTATGTTTCAAATATTAAAAAGGACTTCTTCCTAAAGTATCTTACCTATGAGTTGTTCTCACAACAAAGAGCCTGTCACTCATAACAAGTCTTGATCCACCTATACCTCCTTTTGTTCTGTTAGCTACACACATTTCTATGGCATATAGAAATACTACACTGGCTTTGATAGAATCTTTTTTTGTAGATGCATATTCTGAATTTTACTTGTTTACTGAAATCTGGAGCTACACAGAAAAAAATCACAGGTGAAAGTAGAATGTGAACACCTGATTTTTCATGCTGCCATTCAGGAGTCATTTAGAATTTCCAACTAGTGCATTGACCCATATCTACTCCATCTCTTGAGTTGAGTTCTTAGAGAGATTTTGCTTAACCGGTGGTCAGGAAAACTTTGGGAAAGAAATTAACAGTGTAAGAAGGTGAGGGTGCTAATTTCCTAATGTGGAAACAAATACTCATAAAACCTTTTATTATCAAAATCTTTGTTTTAGCCTTTCTGAGGGCTCAGAAGGAATTAGTCACATGGGAGATCCCTGTATGCCTCACTGTGTGGTCCTCCCATTATAACTTCAGGTCTGCTTAACCAAAGATGCAACAAGGATAGCAAGGCGAAGATGGGTGGGAATATAGCTATGGCATCATAAAGTAGAATAGGGAGATGCCTTGGAGTAGCGCTGGCCTCCAAAGAGATCCTGGTTTATTTTGGTATAAGCATGTATGCTCAACTGATAAGTGTTTTAGAAGGAATAATGGTTGTGATCCATTGCAGAAAACAGAAACCCCTGTAAGTGCTATGCAAAAGAAGTAACTTATTAAAAGGAATTGCAGGTTTATGATATCATTGGAAGGCCTGAAGGAGTAATTTCTAAGCTGCATCCCCATGAATGATTCATGGAACAAAACAGTACCGACCTACCCACAGTAGCACAGCCTCTGAGTTTACCACTGGAATATTGAGTTCAAGACTGAGCATTATACCTGTGATCCAGAGATCAGAATCAAGAAAGGATCACTGCCCCTGAACCTGTTTCCACCAATGCCTCTCAACACCCAGCAGACTACAGAATGGACGTGGAAACCTCACATCTCACATTTCTCCAAAGAAGATATATAAGTGGCCAAAAAGCATGTTAAAAGAT
Organism: Micronycteris hirsuta; assembly: GCA_004026765.1. Lineage (NCBI taxonomy): Eukaryota > Metazoa > Chordata > Mammalia > Chiroptera > Phyllostomidae > Micronycteris > Micronycteris hirsuta. The sequence goes on from PVJI01024736.1 coordinate 8,753, forward strand.
GCTCAACATCATTAATCATCAGGGAAATGCAAATCAAAATCACAATGAGACAATCACCTCACACAAATTAGGATGGTTACTAGTGAAAAAACAGAAAATAACGATAGAAATCAGGAAGATGGCAGCAAGATAGGTGGGAGCGGAGTCCACTTCCTCCTGCCCACTGGTGAAACACCTAGCTGATCTTCTGAGGAACAGAGTGAACAGCCAACAGTATTCCAGTGTACATGAAGGTTGGTGACCAAAATTATAGGAGACATTGAATGATTGGACGGTAAGGAGAGTGCTTTGGAACAACAAGGTCCCTAGGACGAGCACGGGGACCAGGGTGGGCTGCAGCCCCAGACCCAGCAGCTACCAGGTCTGCTGCAAGATTCTTGGGAGAGAGCCAGGTTGGGCTGTATAACAGGCCAGGTGCTTGTTTGGAGTGGCTGGCTTAAATAGGAAGAATTTTTCAAAAAGAAAAATAGAAAAAAAGAGGCACTCCATGGCTGTTTGGAGAGCCCCTACCTCCAGCAGCCCTGGGATCAGTGTGCACCTAGGTATCAAAGACCCAGGGAAGCCTGCCTGTGCACACTCCAAAAGTACTGGGATCAGTACACAAATGGCGCCCCCAGGCCAGTGGTGGCTTGCGCAGCCAATCAAGGGGAATTGGGGACTGTGAGCACCCGGTGATCCGTGGCCCACCTGGCCCTACTCCAAAAACACCAGCGATGGTGCGCAACTGGTGGCCCCCAGCCCGTAGCTCACCCACGAACAATCCAGGGGCATAGGGGACAGCGAACACAGGTACAAGGCGCTCATGCCCGGAGTGCTGGGGACAAAGCGCCTGCTACCCAGCCCCTGTGCACAGAGCCCTGCAGGACTGACTGGCTCTGTAGGAGAAAGGTGGAAGTGCCCTGCTGAGGGGAGTGGTAGTCCTCAGAAAATCTTGACTCAGTCTGAGGGCTAAATTACTTGGAAGGAGTGCTGAAAGTACCTAGCATGTAGGCCAGCAAACAGCAAGAAGGCAGTTGGTGAGTTGCCTCTAATTGGAGTACCTCAAAGACAGCACAACTAAAGACCTAGGCTAGACCCAGAAGCGCACTTAGGAACTGGGCTGGGGCTGGACAACAGCGAAGAGTACATCTCAGGAAGGGACAAAAGTGAAACTAGTATCTTCCCAGCCTGATGCAACCAGGAAGACCAAAAGAACAGGCCTGGCCGGACTAATTTAAAGGCAGCAAAGTTTTTTTTTTTTTTTTTTAATTTCTTCTTCCTTTCTGTCCTTTATTTTTTATCTCTTCTTCCTCCCTTTCCTTTATTGTTCCTAGTCCCCTCTTTTTTATTTGTTATTTTTTTACTTTTTTATTTTATCTTTTTGTTTTAATTAAATTTTTTTTTCTTTTAATTCGCTCTTCCTTTCTTTCCTTCTTCCTTTGTTATTCCTCCTTCCTTCCTTTCATATTTTATACTTTCTCCCTTCCTTCCCTCTTTTTCTCCCCCTCTCTTCTTTACCCACAGGTAAGACATTCAAACCTGGAGCTGTGAAAAGACTAGAAATAGATTCAGATAAGGGACATCCCAAAAAACAGAAACGGTGAGACAAATTTCACTTTGCTATTCCAGAGAACTTGCAAGGTGGGAGTGGTGAACACCAGTACACTTGCTGGAAGAGGAAACCCACCAACAAAGGAACCACCAACAGAAAACAACAGAAGAAGGTGAAGGAGGAAGTGGAAGCAACACTAACCTCAATCCAGAACCAACCTGGAAATACAACCAATTGGTGGAGAAAGTACCCTCAACAAACAACTGAACAAGAGTGCAAGAGAAGCGTCAAAACCTTGTTCACACAGAAGAATCAGCTTCAACACAACCTGTGCACACCTGCACAACAGAAGACAAGGCATGGTGGATGGACTGACCCTCAGTTAACCAGCTGGAAGAAAGGGCCCACCAAAGAAAGACCCAACAATAACCAAAACCAAAAGACATACAGAGAGCCAACATAAACGACAGTCCAAGACCAGTGAGCTCAGGAAATTAGGGAGACTACACCACTAAATTTCACAGGTATTCTACCATAGAAGCTTATACCATAAAATCAGGGTGTCAGAACAGATCAATTTAAGAAACAGAGGCTAGCAAGAAGAGTCTCAAAAACAATGGGAATACAAAGAAACAATCCCCAAATGAAAGGAAAGGAGGAAGCCCCAGAAAGAATGATAAATGAAACAGAGGCAAGCCAACTATCAGATATTGAGTTCAAAGCATTGGTTATCAGGAAGTTCAATAAGCTTGATGAGCTCACAAAGAATTACCAGAAACTACAGGGAAACTACAATGAACTCACTGCAAACTATGTCAACAAGAAAAAGAAATAGAAACTATCCAAAACGGCCAAGAGGAAATGAAGAATACAATATCTGAACTGAAGAACACAATAGAAGGAATCAAAAACAGGCTCGATGAAGCAGAGGGTCGGATCAGTGAGATAGAGGACAAGGCAGAAAAAAACACCCAGAAAGAGCAAGAAAAGGAAAACAGTCTCAGAAACAATGAAGAAGTATTAAGGGAAATGCAGGACAAACGAAACATAATAATATTCGTATAATAGGGATACCACAAGGAGAAGAAGAAGAGCAAGGGATAGAAAACCTGGTTGAAAAAGTAATGATGTAACACTTCCCTAATCTGATGAGAGAAAAAGTCACACAAATCCAGGAAACACACAGAGTCCCAATCAAAAGGAACCCAAAGAGGCCCACTTCAAGACACATCATCATTAAAATAGCAAAATTCTAAGACAAAGAGAGAATCGTAAAGGCAGCAAGGCAGAAACAGGAAGTGACATACAAGGGAACCCCAATAAGGTAGGCAACTGACTTCTCAATGGAAATGCTCCAAGCCAGAAGAGAATGGCAAGAAATATTCCAAGTATAAGAACCAGAGGCCTGCAATCAACGCTACTGTACCCAGCAAGGCTCTCAATGAGACAGAAGGCCAAATAAGGAGCTTCCCAGATAAAAGAAGTCTAAAGGAATAGTCCTCCACAAAACCAGCTCTGCAAGAGATACCAAAGGGGCTGCTTTAAGGAAAGGAAGGAAAAGTGAGAGAGAGAGAGAGAGAGAGAGAGGAACACAAGTACAAAAAATTGGCAATGAATAAGTACCTATCAATAATAACCTTAAACGTAAATGGATAAAATGTTCCAATCAAAAGACATAGAATAGCTGAATGGATAAGAAAGCATGACCCACACATATGCTGCCTACAAGAGACCCACCTCAGGACAAAAGACCTACACAGACTGAAAGTGAAGGGCTGGAAACAAATTTTCCAAGCAAAAGGACCAGAAAAAAGAGCCGGGGTAGCAATACTCATATCAGACAAAATAGACTTCAAAAAAAGGGCCATAAAGAGAGACCCAGAAGGCCACTTCATAATAGTCAAGGGAAGAATCCACCAAAAAGACATAAACATTATAAATATATGTGTACCCAACATAGGAGCACCCAAATACATAAAGAAAATCTTGGAGGACTTCAAGAAAGATATTGACAGCAGCATAATTACAGTAGGGGATTTCAACACCCCACTGTCAAAAATGGACAGATCTTCCGGACAAAATACCAACAAAGATATTGTGGTATTGAACAATGCCCCAGATGAAATGTACTTAACTGAGATATATATATATGTATATATATATATATATATATATATATATATATATATATATATATATATAAAGCCTTTGATCCCAAAGAAGCAAAGTACACATTCTTTTCAAATTCACGTAGGACATTTTCAAAGATAGAACATATGATAGGACACAAACGAAGCCTCAACAAATTCAAGAAAATTTAAATCATATCAAGTATTTTCTCTGACTACAAGGGACTGAAATTAGAAACCAACCCCAAGGAAAAAAAAAACCCAAAACACTCAAAATAATGGAGATTGAATAGCATGCTATTAAACAACCAATGGGTCAAGGATGAGATAAGGGAAGAAATCAAAAAGTTTCTCGAAACAAATGAAAATGAACTCACAACAACCCAAAACTTTTGGGGGACAGTAAAGGCAGTCCTGAGAGGGAAGTTCATAGCAATACAGCCTTACCTAAAAAAAAAAAAAATAGAAACATTTTTAACAAACAACCTATCTCTACGCCTGCAAGAACTCGAGGAACAACAGCAAAGACAGCCCAGAGCAAGTAGAAGGAAGGAAATAACCAAGATCAGAGCAGAATAAAATGACATAGAGATTAAAAACACAATTCTAAGGATCAATGAATCCAGGAGCTGGTTCTTTGAAAAGATAAAGAAAATCGACAAGCTTTTAAGCAGGCACATCAAGAAAAAAAGAGAGAGGACCCAAATAAACACAATCAGAAATGAAAGAGGAGAAATTACAACTGATGCCACAGAAATACAAAGGACTGTAAGAAACTACTACAAAGAACTGTATGCCAAGAAATATGAAAACCTAGGTGAAATGGACAAATTTCTAGAAAAATATAATCTTCCAAAACCCAATGAAGAAGAAGCAGAAAGCCTGAACCGACCAATAACAGTAGACAAAATTGAAGTAGTAATAAAAAAACTCCTGACACACAAATGCCCTGGGCCAGATAGTTTCACAGGAGAATTCTATAAAGCCTTTAAGGAAGAGCTAAACCCTATCTTTCACAGGCTATTCCAAAAAAACCCAAATGATGGAAGACTCCGAAACTCTTTTCATGAAGCCAGCATCATCCTAATTCCAAAACCAGGTGAAGACACTACAAAGAAAGAAAACTTCAGGCCAATATCACTGATGAACATAGACGCTAAAATCCTCAACAAAATATTGACAAACCACATCCAGCAATACATTAAAAAGATCATACAACATGACCAAGTGGGATTCATTCAGGGATGCATGATGGTACAGTACTCGCAAATCAATAAACGTAATATATCACATAAACAAAAGCAAAGAAAAAATCACATGATCATACAAATAGATGTGGAAAAAAGCATTTGATAAGGTACAGCACCCATTTCTGATAAAAACACTCAGCAATGTGGGAATAGAGGGAGCATTCCTCAACATAATAAAGGCCATCTATGAGAGACCTACAGCCAACATTGTACTCAACTGGCAAAATCTAAAATCTTTCCCACTAAGATCAGGAACCAGACAAGGTTGTCCACTATCACCACTTCTATTCAACATAGTACTGGAAGTTTTAGCCACAGCAATCAGACAAAAAAAGGAAATAAAAGGCATCCAAATTGGAAAGGAGGAAACAAAACTGTCGTTGTTTGCAGATGCCATAATAGTATACATAGAAAGTCCTATAGACTTCACCAAAAAACTACTCGACCTAATAAATGAATTTGGCAAAACAGTGTGATACAAAGTCAATATCCAGAAATCAAAGGCATTTTTGTATACCGACAATGAAACATCAGAAGCAGAAATCAGGAAAAAAATCCCATTTCACATAACAACAAGAAAAATAAAGTACCTAGGAATAAACCTAACCAAGGAGGTAAAAGACCTGTACTCAAAAACTACACAACACTGAAGAAAGAAATCATGGAAGACACAAACAAATGGAAACATATACAATGCTCATGGATCGGAAGAATTAACATCATCAAAATGTCCATGCTACCCAAAGTAATTTATACATTCAATGCAATCCCTATCAAAGTATCAATGACATATTTCACAGATATACAACAAACACTTCACAGATTTATATGAAACCATAAATGACCCGGAATATCTGCTGCAATTATGAGAAAGAAGAGAAAGGCAGGAGGGATCACAATACCTGATATCAGACTGTATTACAAAGCCACTTTAATCAAAACAGCGTGGCCCTGGCATAAAAACAGATAGATAGACCAACAGAACAGAATAGAGAGCCCAGAAATAAACCCAAGTCTCTACCTGCAATTAATCTTCAACAAAGGGGGCAGAAGCATACAATGGAATAAAAATAGCCTTTTCAACAAATGGTCTTGGGAGATCTGGACAGCTACATGCAAAAAAAATGAAACTTGAGCATCAACTTAAACCATACACAAAAGTAAATTCAATGTGGATAAAAAACTTAAATATAAGTCGTGACACCATAAAAGTCCTAGAGGGAAACATCGGTAGGAAAATGTCAGACATTCCACACAGCAACATCTTCAATGATATGTCTCATAGAGCAAGGGGCATAAAGGAAAGAATAAACAAATGGGATCTCATCAAAATAAAAAACGTCTGCAGGGCTAAAAAAACAGTATTAAAATAAAAAGAGAACCAACTGTATGGGAAAACATATTTGCCAATGATAGTTTGGACAAGGGTTTGAACTCCAAAATACATAAAGAACTCACATGACTCCACTCCAGGAAGACAAAAAACCCAATTAAAAAATGGGCAAAAGACTTGAACAGACACTTCTTCAAGGAGGACATACAGAGGACCCAGAGACATATGAAAAGATGTTCAACATCATTAGCCATCAGAGAAATGCAAATTAAAACCACAATGAGATACCACCTCACACCAGTCAGAATGGCCATCATCAACAAAGTAAAACATAACTATTGAAGGAGATGTGGAGAAAAGGGAATCCTAGTGCACTGTTGGTAGGAATGCAGACTGATGCATCCACTGTGGAAAACAGTATGGAATTTCCTCAGAAAACTAAAACTGGAACTGCCTTTTGACCCAGCAATTCCATTGATGGGATTATACCTTAAGAGCCCTGAAACACCAGTCCAAAAGAAGTTTTGCACTCCAATGTTCATAGCAGCACGATTTACAATAGCCAAGTACTGGAAGTAACCTAAGTGCCCATCAACAAATGAGTGGATCAAGAAACTATGTACATTTACACAGTGGAATTCTAAGCAGCAGAGATAAAGAAGGAGCTTATACCCTTTGCAACAGCATGGATGCAACTGGAGGGCATTTTGCTAAGCAAAATAAGCCAGGTAGTGAGGGACAAATACCATATGATCTCACCTTTAACTGGAACATAATTAACAAAAGAAAAAAGCAAGAAAAACATAACCAGCAACATTGAAATTAAGAACAATCTAACAATAGCCAGAACGGGGGAGGGCTATGGGGAGAAGGCTTTTCAGGAACCACTGTGGAGGACACATGGACAGAACCAAGGGGGAGTTTCGGGGCAGGGGAGGGAAGTGGGATTGGAGGGGGTCATGGGAGGGGAGGGGAGAGGAGAGGATGCAGACAACTGTATTTGAACAACAATAAATTAATTAGAAAAAGAAAAACAGAAAATTAGATGTCTGAGTCAAGATGTAGAGAAATTGCAATCCTTGTTGACTTGTTAATGAGAATCTAAAATGGTGTAGCTGCTATGGAAAAGAGTATGGAAATTTCTCAAAAAGTAAAAAATAGAATTACCATGTGATCCCACACTCCTACTTCTTGGTATATACCAAAAATCACAGAAAACAAGATTTATTTTCATGGTTGGTGTTGCTCAGTGGATTGAGTGTGAGCTTGCAAACCAAAGGGTCACTGCTTTGGTTCCCAGTCAGGAAACATGCCTGGTTGCAGGCCAAATCCCCAGTAGGGGGTGTGTGAGAGGAAACCACACATTGATGTTTCTCTCCCTCTCTTTTTCCTTCCCTTCCTCTCTCTTTAAAAATAAATGAAATCTTTTTAAAAAATTTATTTTCATACCCTTGTTTACTGCATCATTTTTCATTATAGCCCAGATATTACATACACACATAATGGAATATTATTCAGCTTTAAAGACAAAGAAAATCTTGTCCTATACTACAACACAGATGAAACTTGAGGATGTTTTGTTAAGTGCCATAAGTCAGTCACAGAAAGACAAATACTGTATGATTCCACTTATATGAGGTATCTAACATATTCAATCTCTTACAAGTAAAAATAGAATAAGAGTTACCAGAGGCTGTGAGGAGGGTGAAAAGGGAAATCGTAGTTCAATGTGTATAGAGTTTTAGTTAAACATTTACAAGATGAAAAATATTTAGAAATCTATTGCACCACAACGTTCATTTGTTACCCTTACTGCACTGCACATTTGAAATGGTTAACTTGGTAAAGTTTATGTTATGTATTTTTTACCACAATAAATGAAAATAAAGGAATGTTATCTTAGGTGGATCTGACTTAACCATATGAGCACCATAAATGTAGAGTTTTCTCTTTCTGGAAAAAGAATAGAAGTCAGAAATTCAAAGCACAAGAATGATTCGAGGAGATCTCTAGTTTTGTGGGGTTTTTTTTACTATCAGCAAAATTTAATGTAAAATTTCTTTATGCAATGCTTTAGCTGCATTCTGCAAGTTTTAATATGTTGTATTTTCATTTTCATTTTCATTCCATCTGTGTAGGTTTAGATTTTCCTTGACACTTCCTGTGTGACCTGTGAATTGTTTGGAAGCATGTTGTTTAATTTCCAACTATTTGGAGATTTACCAGTTGTCTTTCTGCTGATTTTTAGTTTGATTCCATTTTGATCAGAGTTGATACTCTAAATATTTTCATTATTTTCAATTTATTGAGGTTTGTTATTTGACTCAAGATATGGTCTAACTTAGTAACTATTCCAATTGTTCTTGGAAAAAATGTGAATTCTACTGTTGTTAAGTAAAATGTTTCATAAATGTCAATTAGATCCTGTGGCTAATAGGTTTTTATATCCATCCATCTTTGTTGATTTTCTGTGTAGTGGTTCTATAAATTATTCAGAGAGGGGTATTGAAATTTCAAAGTACAATTGTGAATTTGCCTATTACTCCCTTCAATTATGTTAATTTTTCCTTCATGTATTTATTTTATTTTTGTGTTGCTGTTCAAGTACAGTTGTCTCTATTTTCCCACCACCCCACCCATCTCCACCTCCCACCCTCAATCCTACTTCACTTTGGCTCTGTCCAAATGTCCTTTATACATATGCCTTGGTGACCCTTCCCTTTTTCCCCCCAGTTATCCCATCTCCCTCCCCTCTGGTTGCTGTCAGTTTGCTCTTAATTTCAATGTCTCTTGTTCTATTTTGCTTGCTTTTTGTTGTTGTTGTTGATTAGGTTCCAGTTTCAGGTGAAATCATATGGTATTTGTCTTTCACTGCCTGGCTTATTTCATTTAGCATAATGCTCTCCAGTTCCATCCGTGCTGTCACAAAGGGTAGGAGCTCCATCTTTCTGCTGTATAGTATTCAATTGTGTACATGTACTAGTTTTTTGATCCACTCATTTACTGATGGGCACTTATAAATCAAAGACAGTTTTGTACACCAACAATGAAATATCAGAAACAGAAATCAGGAAAAAAATCCCACCTGCTATAGCAACAAGAAAAATAAAGTACCTAGGAATAAGCCTAATGAAGGAGGTAAAAGACCTGTACTCAGAAAACTACACAACACTGAAGAAAGAAACTAAGGAAGATACAAACAAATGGAAGCATATATGGTATACATGGATTGGAAGAATTAACGTCATCAAAATGTCCATACTACCCAAAGCAATTTATACATTCAATGCAATCCCTATTAAAATCCCAATGACATATTTCACAATATAGAACAAACACTTCAAAAATTTATATGGAACCATAAAAGACCCTGAATAGCCACAGCAATTTTGAGAAAGAAGAACAAAGTAGGAGGGATCACAATAGCTGATATCAAACTGCAGTACAAGACCACTGTAATCAAAACAGCCTGATACTGGCATAAGAACAGATACATAAATCAATGGAACAGAATAGAGCCCAGAAATAAACCGATGTCTCTCTGGTCAATTACCATTTGACAAAGGGGGCAGAAGCATAAAATGGAGTAAAAATAGCCTCTTCAACAAATGGTGTTGGGGTACCTGGACAGCTACATGCAAAAAGGTGAAACTCGACTATGAACTTACACCATACACAAAAATAAACTCAAGATGGATAAAAGACTTAGTACAAATCATGACACCATAAAGGTCTTAGAGGGGAACGCAGGGAGGAAAACCTCAGATATTCCATGCAGCAATATTTTCACTGATTTTCCCCCTAGAACAAGAGGGATAAAGGAAAGAATAAACAAATGGGACTTCATCAAAATAAAGTTTCTGTGTAGCTAAAGAAAGCGTCAGCAAAATGAAAAGAGAACCAACGAAATGCGAAAATATATTTGCAAATGATACCTTGGACAAGGATTTGATCTTTAAAATGTATAAAGAACTCAGACGACTCCACTCCAGGAAGACAAACAACCCAATTAAAAAATGGGCAAAGGACCTGAACAGAGAGTTCTCCAAGGAGGACGTACAGAGGGCCCAGAGACATATGAAAGGATGCTAAGTATCACTAGCCAACAGAGAGATGCAAATTAAAACCACAATGAGATACCACTTCACAATGGTCAGAATAGCCATCATAACCAAATCAACGAACAACAAGAGCCGGTGAGGCTGTGAAGCAAAGGGAACCCAAGTACATTTTTGGTGGGAATGCAGACTGGTACAGCCACTGTGGAAAACATTATGGAATTTCCTCAGAAAACTAAAAATGGAACTGCCTTTTGACCCAGCGGTTCCACTGCTGGGACTATACCCTAAGAATCCTGAAACACCAATCCAAAAGAACCTATGTATCAGTATTTTTAAAAGTAATTTCCTGTAGACATCATATATTTGGGTCATTTTTTAATCCATGCTGTCAATTATCACCTTTTACTCGGTATATTTATACAATTTACATTTAATACAATTATTGATATGTTAGGACTTGTGTATAACATTTCATTATTTGTTTTGTTTTGTTTTTTGTTTACTGCTTCCTGTCTTCCTCTGAATTATTTGAAAGTATTTTACATTACATTTTGCTTTACCAGTAGGATTTGATTATATCAAAGAGTATTAGTATCAATGTTTTACCACTTCAAGTTAAATGTAGGAAACTTACCCATTTTTCTCCTTTCTGCTTTTTGTCCTTTATAATTTAGTTTTTTTACATATTCCCTCTATATAAATCTAGAACAACAGAAGACATTGTTGTCATTTTGCTTTTAACTCTCTAACATAATTTCTAAGACTAAAAAAGAAAACAGTAGTCTATTATATTTACTCATATATTTACCCCATCTGTTGTTCTTTATTCTGATGTTTCAACTTCCCTTCGGTTATAATTTCCTTTATGTCAAAAAAACTTGTTTCAGTAACTCTTTTAAGGAGGGTCTGCTGAAGACAAATTATCTTAATTTTCCTTTATCTGAGAATGTCTTTATTTCACCTTTCTCCCTGAAGTCTGCTTTCTCTGGATATAGAACAGTGGGTTGACAGTTCTTTTCTTTCAATACTGAAAAATATTGTGTCACCTTTTTGTGATCTTTATGATTTCTGATGAGAAATCTGTTGTCATTCAAATTGCTTTACCCCTGTGGGTAATGTGTCATTTCTCTCTGACTGCTTTCAAGATTCTTCTTTGTCTTCAGTGTTCAGATGGTTTATGTCTCCTGCCAAATTTGGGATGTTTTAACCATTATTTCTTTGACTATTTTTTGAATTCCAATTTTTTCTTCTCTCTTTCTGGGACTCTAATGACATAAACATTAGATATTTTTGTTATTGTGCCACAGGCCCCTGAGGCTCAGTTTATTTATTTTTAATTGTATTTTCTCCATTGTTTAGATTAGGTGATTTGTATAGAACTAGCTATAAATTCACTGATTCTTTCCTCTACCATCTCCATTTGCTATTGAGCCCATCTGATGAGCTTTTTAAAAATAATTTTCAATAATGTTTTCAGTTGTAGAATTTCCACTCAGTTCATTGTATCTTATATTTCTTTGGTGGTGCTGTTGATTGATGAACAGACAGGCTCTATTGATGTCTACCTATTAGGAAGCAGAGTGCCTTATTACTTCCAGTCTGGGATGGTAGTTATGGCTCTGCTTATAAAGTCTTGTTGTTGTTTGTCATACACATTTGGTTTAGGGAGAGCACCTGATTTTTGTGGTATTTAAGTGGTATAGGGCTCAAGTGTCAGAAGAGTTTTGTTGTGCAAGGGTTTCTACTCTCCCAGTCCTTTGTATATAGAGAAAAGGCCTATATTGTTTTTATTGTTTTCTTTTGATTTAACTATTCTGTGTGTGGTGTTTCTGGCTCGTGAGCTTCTATAGCACCCAGGTCAGAATATAGAGAAAGCAAAATGACTGTTGTTCAAATTCCAAGGTTCCCAGACTGACCAACCTTTTTTTCCCTCTAATTTTCAATAACTTCTGATGTTTGCTTCATGATTTTTCCAGCATTTTTAGGGATAAGGTGAAATTTTTAGGATTAAGGTGTTTACTCCATTTTGCCTAGAAATTACATTCCAGAAGTTTTATTTATTTTAATGAGGAAAATTGTGGTGCGTGTGTTGTCTCAACTTAAGATACAGTAGGAATATCCACAGAGAGACAGTATATATTAATTAAACAATAAAATAAGTGTCTATAAATAATACACAACTTGAAAGTAAATAAAAACAATTTGTACATAAAATATCATGTCATGAAGGTTTAGTGTTCTTGTCAAAAAAAGAAGGTTTGATCATAGTGGTGGATGACAATGGAGGAGGGATGCAAGGGATTCATTCTTCGGAAGCCAATTTTATTTCTTTTATTTAACTATATTTTATTGATTATGCTGTTACAGTTGCCCCATTTCCCCCCTTCACTCCCCCCTCCCCCTTACCCCCCTTTCCCCACCCTTTAGTTTTGTCCATAGGTCCTACAC
>PVJI01024737.1:0-21514 GCA_004026765.1 Micronycteris hirsuta
ATATAACTGCCAGATATAGAATTATTCACTTCAGTGCTATCACAGATTGCTCCATCCAAGGTCAGAAGCATTTGAGAAGATCCCTATTTGAAAAGAGAAAATAAAAGATCACCCATTTGCATCTTTTAGTCCCAGGTCTCTCTTAGTAGAACAGGCAAAACCTACAGACCAAGTCAAGGTGTTAATTTCGATTTTGAACCTTATTGCCTGTAGCCTTTGCAGGGGTGTCCAACCTTTTGGAGTCTCTGGGCCACACGAGAAGAAGAGTTGTCTTCAGCATTAAATACATTGTGACATGTAATCACAAAAAAGTCTTGCCCTGGCTGGTGTGGCTCAGTGGATTGAGTGCTGGCCTGTGAACTAAAGGATCATCAGTTCGATTCCCAGTTAAGGCACATGCCTGGGTTGCAGGCCAGGTCCTGAGTGGGGAGTGCATGAGAGTCAACCACATATTGATGTTTCTCTTCCTCTTCTTCTCCCTCCCTTCCCCTCTCTCTAAAAATAAATAAAATCTTTAAAAAAATCTCATAATGTTTTAAGTAAATTTCTGGTTTTGTGATGGGCCACATTCATAGCCATGCTGGGCTGCATGCAGCCCCCGGGCCGCAGGTTGGACACCCCTGAAGAAAAGGAAGACTGTGCGGCAGGATAAGGCAAAGAGGGAGCTAAGTACAGTTCAGGGTCTGGAAAGATCAAGGTGAGTCACTGGGAATTTGGAGGGGAATAGGCAGGGGACAGCTGCTCAGGCCAGCAGGGTCCCACAGAGCATCTTATTCAGCAAGCATCTGGGATGAAAAGGTACATCCTCAGCACTTTAAAATTGTTTTCTAACAAGGATTATAAAACAAAAATCTCAGATGACAATGAATGAAAAGTACCCAATGCATTAAAACCACCCATTTAAAATGAAAAAAATTATATTTCTTGCTTTTTCGCTCTATCCCTTCATACCATCGCTGCCTTCCGCTGACAGCTGTCAGCCTGCTCTCTGTCTGTGAGTCTGTATCTCTGTAACTATCTTGCTTGTCAATTCATTTTGTTCATTAGATTCCACATATGAATAAAATCATATGGTATTTGTCTTTCACCGTCTGGCTTATTTCATTTAGCATAATGCTCTCCAGGTCCACCCGTGCTGTCAAAAAGGGTAAGATTTCCTCCTTCTTTATGGCCAAGTAGTATTCCATTGTGCAAATGTACCATGGCTTTTTTAGCCACTCATCTACTGATGGGTGTGCACTATTTCCAAATTTTGGCTATTGTATATAATGCTGCAATGAACATATGGGTGCACATATTCTTTTGAATTTGTGTTTTGGGTTTCTTCAGATAAATTTCCAGAATGGAATTGCCTCATAAGGCAGTACCCTTTTTAATTTTTTGAGGTAACTCCATACTGCTTTCCACAGTGGCTGCACCAGTCTGAATTCCCACTAACAGTACAAAAAAAGAGAGAAAGAACTCATGGACAGGGACAACAGTGTGATAATTGCTGGGGGTCGGTGGGGGGCAGGTGGAGGAGGGAATAGGGCAAATAAATGGTGATGGAGGAAGACTTGACTTGGGGTGGTGAACACGTAATACAGGGTACAGGTGATGTGTTGTAGAACCATGCACCTGAAACCTAAATAATTTTGTTAACCAGTGTCACCCCCCAAATTTAATAAAAATAATAAAATAAAATAAAGTGAAGAAATAATATCACTTTAAAGTAGAGGTGCACAATGGCAATTTATTTCTCATGTTTCCGAATTATGGAATTATTAAAATAAGTAGCAAATTGGAAAAAAAAATGAGTACAAAACTCTCCCAACTCTGGTATAAGGCCATCACTTAAGGTCTGCTTGTGGACTTCACTCACACACCGACACAAATACAGATGCTCATAAACCGGGTAAAGGTGAGTCTCCGCATTTAGTTGTCTGATTTCACAGTAACTGCAGGACTCAGAAGTTCAAGCTGGTGAGCAGATGTGCAAGTGTGGCACCAATCCCAGGAAACTGCACTGTCCACGGCCCTGAGGGCACAGGTGAGTCCCTCCTTCCTACGGTGTTCTTACAGAACGACTCCACTCGGGACTGCTCCTTCAACTCTTCCAACTCGTGTTCCTCCCCTCCTTTATTCTCCTTCCAAAAGATGAGAGGGTGGGATTATCGCCAAGCATAAAATATAAGTTTATGAACCATTAACTTTTCCACTCAACTAAAATTTCTAAGACTTGAATATTAAGTACCGTGTTGTTATACATACACATACATTAGGCTCATATTTAGCTTAAGTAAACTGATCAGACCTTTTTTAATAGAGAGGAAGAAAAAGCAGAAAGAGATGAAAAAGAGAAAAAGAGTATGAATAAATGAGTAAAAAACAGGAAGTGTGGATCTTAGATCCTCAAATCCGTTTAGTCCGTATGATTTCCCCATAGCAACTATAATAAGCACTGTAATAAGCCAGGGTTGGAACATCATCTAGTCAAATACCTACTTATTTAAATTTATTTTAATATAAGCTTCTTTCCAAAAGTTTCCTTGATTACCCTTGCCCACCTTGGGACCCTGGCCCAGTCTTGGGACTCTCATACTATCCGCTCTCTACAGGGTTTCTCTTGTCACACAATCTCTTTATCATTAATCTTGTTGCCTGACTAATAAAACTAAGACTACCCTTCCGTAGGAGAGTTGTCTGTTTTGAAGATGCTACCTGTGACGAGAGACTTTTGGCCCACTGCCTCCAGCTGAGCAGCCCAGGCAAAAAAAGTGACTCTCCCTTGTTCTGTTCTGTGCACTTGCCCATGCTTGTTCTAGGGGAAAAGGGAGACCGGGAACACCCAACATCCACTGAAAGAATGTGAAGATCACAGGGCAATTCTTCGAAAAAAGACCCATTCTAAAAAAAAAAAAACACTGCCCGAGAAAACGACTGTTTCACCCCATGAACCTTTGCATTCTTTCTCTTTCAGGATTTTCTAGGGAGATCCCAGCCTGTTCATTTTTCCCCAGTAGATGTCAGCAGGCAGGGCCAGGAGAGCCATGTGCCTTGTGGGCATCCTTAGCTCAGCCTGTGACCAGGCACGAGGAGGCTGTGCTTGGCTTATGCATCTCCATGCCCACGTGCGGCCCATGATGTCATGGAGACCGTGCTGTCTCCGGCAGAGAATACTGTATGCCATCCATGGAAATCTAACAAATCACCCAGATTTCAGTGCAGTCCCACCTTCCACTAGAACAATTAGCTAGACCTGACCACTGAATATTTTGTGAATTGTAAATTGTTCAATGATTGTGAAAATAAAGCATCAGGATTTAAGCTTTATTTGTTAGAAGAAATGTGAGACATGATTTGAGAAACCTATAAGTGATAGTGCTTCAAGGTTTTTAGATAACCGAGTGGTTCTCCAGGAATTATGGGTGTTTTTAAAGATGAGAGATGAAATATATCTTCACTTGCTTGAAAAACTGTTCTCAGTAATGAACTGCTTTCATTACTACAGAAAAAAAAAAAGACAGACACTGTCTTCAAACTCAATAGAAAACTGAATTTAACTTTGGTAAATCCTTAAAGAAAAATAACTAGAACCCATGTTTTTAATAACGCATTTTCAAATAAACTGAAATGAACACTCAGTTAGGAAACTGCCATCATTTCTCCTGCAAATCCCAGAAATAAAGAATATATATCATAAAAATAGCTCCTTGCCCCAGTTCTCCCTGGCTGTTGCCTCGATACAGAATAAGAGGAAGAACTGTGGTGCCAGTTGGGTGTTTAATGTTAATTCTTTGCTTTTATCTTATTTTAAGGAGTTCCCCTCTAAAACATGGTTGTAAAAAAGTAGAAACTTTTAATATAATACAATTCTAGCTTATGTTGATGGATTTTTAAATAAAAGTACTTTTCCATTTATGGTAACTTTTAGACATTTGTGGTTTTGTGTTCTTTAAAGAGAGAATCCCACATTCAGCAGGACACTCGAACTCAGACCACGTCCAGGGCCTTTGCACATGCTGCTCCTTCTGCTTGATAAACTCTTCCTGGAAAAGACTTCCTCTTAACAATTCAGATCACGGCCCAAATGTCATCTCCTCTGGCAGGCCGCTCTGACCATCCTCTCTAAGGCAGTTTCTCTAGTCATTACATACCCAACTTACCAAATGTATGTTCTTCATAGTCCTTATTTGGACCTGAACTTGTCTTATTGGCTTTTTTGTCCACATGTTTTTTATTTTATTTCCTCTACTAGATACAAGCTGCAGCCTTGGAGCATGCCTCATTTACTGCTGTATCCTTGGTACTTTGAAAGCTGTCTGGCACAGGGAAGTGCTCAGAGAGTATCTGGTGTTTGACCATTTGCCATGTCGACACAAATGCGAACAAGGATTCACATCAGTTAGCAAAGTGTCCTGACGACACCCTCATTTATAAGCACCTGCTGCCCTCGTTTCCACGCAGTGGCTGAGGCCCAGTGACACGGACGGCCTCAATGGCCGTCTTCTCCAGCTGGAGCCTAGGACAACTGGGATTGAGAAGCTTGGTCAATAGTTCCCGTCACATAATTTCTATCTGCAAACATATAACAAGCCATAATGTGGTGAAGAGCTAATGGCATTTCTTTAGATAACACCTAAATGAACTACTACTACTTTTAATAAATCACCCTGTCATGTATTGGTCAGTTTGAGGTGCTTTAAAACACTTGTCACATGGATTCTTAACCCCAAAATTAATTTTGTTCATGTGATTTATGCTTTCCTTTGAGTAATTTGATCTAAATCTTTACCAATGGCTCTTTTTTAGATTTCTTAAAAAACAAAGCTGATTTAAATCTTATGCCACTGTGAAACAATAGTTCATCCATACTACCTGAAATTTAAAAATTTCTGACAATCCTGAGAAGTCTAGTCGAATTTAGAATGTTAAACATAGTTCTACTATTCATTTCTAAAATTTCTATTTGGTATCAGTAATTCTCTCTGTTCTTCGGAACGATAACCAAGAGATATTAAATAAACTGACTCTTTAAGAAGTCCACAATACTTCGTTCTTTTCAGAATCCAAGAAACAGTTCTGACAGATACAAAATTTGTTTAAACCAGAGGTTCAAATCTCAACACAGCTGGCACTTGGTGTGTACATGCATGCCTCTGCATGTGTGCGCACATGTGTGCATGTGCGTGTCAGAGCAAAAGACAGCCATGCCTTTAGGCTTCTTGTATTCACCTGTTTTGACCTTAAGGCATTAAGAGCAGGTCTAATTTTCTCAGAAACAACTGTTTTATTCCAGGGAGTTGAATGAGCAATGGTATTCAGCTATGAGGTCAAGGAACTTGGACAGTCATATTGGTTTCATTTTGCTTAAAGTAGATGTGAAGTATTTCTTACCATATACAGAGAAAATGAAGGATACTATCTAAGACAAAGTACTCTCTTTTCTTTTTTATTGACAGGAGATTCAAGGAGACAGGTAGTTTTATTTATTTATTGAAGTGAAAAATCTTTTGAATGAAAAATCACTTTTGACCTTTGAATCTACTACTGTGAAACCTTTATCTAAAAAAAGAAATTCAGAATTATTTTTCTTAGTTCCTACCTGTGAATCATCCATAAAAGGAAAAGGAAGTTGCCCTTTGCAGAGAAGCATTCTTTCTAAGCGGTTCTTTCTAAGAAAGTTTGAAGAAAGTGAAAAAGAGCACATTTGCTTAAACTAATAATTAAAAACAAAAGCCCAGATAGATCTATTTTACTAAGTAACACATTTTAAATGTTCAGTCTTTAGCCTGAAAACTCTACATTCACATGCAGGCTTCTATCTACAATAAGGTAAGAGATGCTAGGCATATTCTAAGGGAATCAAGACGTTAGATCAGTTCTGTTCTTGAAATCTTTCTTCTGGGGCCTTTTCTTTCTCATTTTCCTAAGTTACTCAGCATTCCACAAAACTGACGTGTGTGCTCTTTTCTTTTCTAATATATTTCCCACGTCAGTCATTCAGAATGTTGCTACTAACAATTGCGCTACTAGAAAAGAGGAGGACAACAGGAACCTACCTGTAAGTAACTTACTCTTGAAAATTTTCACCTATACCTTCGGCCTTCAGTAATAGTAAATTATACATTAGAATTTCACAGTTAATCCCCACCCCATCCTCTGAGTCCTCTATTCATGTTCCTTGACTTGCCCCTCCCCCCTCTTTCCTTGATTTCTGACTGTGGGAGTGGGGGCGGGGGACAGGTTAGAGAAGAGCAACAGGAAAAAGGCAGGACAACTGTAACTGAACAACAATGAAAATTAAAAATTTAAAAAAATTTCACAGAGTAATTTTTAAAGCACTCCTTCACAGTTTCTATAGTGAATTCCTTATTAATTGGAATGTTCAGGGAATGGAATTGTGGATTAAATTTTAGATTTAACCCAAGACCTTTCAGGAAATGCTTTTTTTTTGTTTGTTTAGCCTTTGATGTTGAAAATATGTCACAAATGTGTTTTGTATAGTTCAGCCACTTAATTCAGTAAGAGAAGAACTGACAGAGGTTGGTAGTTGTAGATTATTCAGTGCAGTAGAATAAGGTATAGGGGGAAACGTAGGTGACAGTCCAAGACAAATTCTGAAAACTATACTTTACAATGTAATCTTGGTTACAGTTCATTTAGTCCTGATTTCCCACTCTTGTGAACGTAAAAGAAAATGGTCAATTCAGGTTTATTGTCAGTTTGGTTCTAGTGAGCGGAAGTTTCATGTATGGCAGGTCACACTGTTTTTCCATTGACCTAAGGCATACTTTGTGAAAATTATTTTTGTGAAAATTTTATCTTCTGATTATAAAACAAATATATACATACACTTTAAAGAACAAAACAAGGCCAAAAAAAAAAAAAGAAGAAGAAGAAGAACAGAACCCTCCATAAAACAAACAAAATATCTTAACCTGGCTCAGCTGGCTGGGCACCTTCCTGCAAAGCAGAAGGTTGCTGGTACGATTCCCAATCAGGGCACGTGCTGGGGTTACGGGCTCATTCCCTAGACGGGGCAGGTACAAGAGGCAGCAGATCGATATTTCTCTCCCTGTCTTTCTCCCTCCCTTCCCCTCTCTCTAAAGATAAAATCTAAAAACTAAAACAAAACCCCTAAAGAAAGTAAAAAATTCACAGCCTGGAGATAACCGCAGTCTACTACTCTGGTCAGAAGACATCCATCCATATGCGCAAAATTGCAGCTTTGTAAACAGAGGGGTCAAGCTCCGCATCCACTAGCCTCCTTAATATACCCAGCAACATTTCTATGCTATTAGGCTATGCTATGTGATCATTTTTAATGTTTCCCTAGTGTTCCATTATTTTTTATATTTTACTTATTTTTTAAAAAAAGATTTTATTTACTTTTAGAGAGAGGGGAAGGGAGAGATAAAGAGAGGGAAGGAAACATCGATGTGTGAGAGAAGCATGAATAGGCTGCCTCTTGTACCCCCACAACTGGGGACCTGGCCTGCAACCCAGGCACGTGTCCTGACCAGGAATTGAACTGGTGACCTTTCAGTCTGCCGGGCGATGCCCAACCAACGGAGCCACACCAGTCAGGGCATTTTCCACTATCTTTTAGCCCAACTCCTAATGATAAGTTAGAATGTTTTCAAATTTTATCATAAAACACTGCTATAAAACCCCAAGATTTGCACACATATTTTGCACACTTGTTTAATTATCTTCGTAGGAGAAACTTCAGGAAAGACAGACTATATTTTAAATTATATGCCCATTTGAACACAACCAAAAATATTTCATATGAATAGATATTTTGTACATTTTCCCTTTTCAGAGAACCATACTGGTTGTTATGCTGAGCTTAGATTAATATCATTCCAAGGCCAAGTGAGTATATTGGAAACTGTGCACAAACATTCTAGGAAGGCAGGCGGCCTACTGTCTCAAACGACAACATTTCTATTACACGTGAGCCAGCAGGCTTTGGCCCAAAGCTCCCAGAGCACCTCAATGAAAACAGCAGTCAGGGCGGTGGTTTCACGTTTCATTGGGGGAATGCCCTCAGATGAGGACGGAATGAATGTCAGGTGGAGGCGAGATTTCCTCATTCAGCACTTTCATTTACCTCCAGCAGCTGCCTCAGGTAATGTCCAGGGAGGGGATGCACGCACCCACACGGCCATTCATGCTCCTGGCAAACCTTACAGAGCACCTTCTCTTGGGCACTGTGTGTGGTCACAAGGAGCTTGCTCAGAGAGCAGCACGCTCAGCCTCAAGGATGACAACTGCAGGACCAGGGAGTTCCCAGGGAAGAGCTCTGCCGGGGCAATTCAGGCCAGTCTTCCAACCAGGACCTTTGGAGCAGGTCCCGCAAGGGTGAACTTGCTGGGCTACCCCGGCCAAAGGGAGACGTGCTCCCTGGGTGCCCACTGGATACTGCCCCCACCTTCCTGTGCTACCTCCCAAGCAGAAAGGCTAGCTTACTCCCTTCTCTAGCCTCTGTAGCTGGAGGAGCTTGAAGATGCAGTTCTGGTCAGTGAACCAGAAGTCATGTAGGGGCTTCTGAGAAGGGATTTTTTAAACCATATATTTCATATTTTAGTTTTCTCTCTTTTTTAATGTCTTCAAATAAACTTATAAGCAAGGCAGAAATCATTTTCAAAATGAAGAAACTACATACTAGCTCATACACCGAGAATATCTTACCAATGTATAACATTAATAATAGCTAGGCAATCCTAGGTGATATTACGAAGCAGGGGAAATTATTTTAGCTAGATAACATCCTGGACAATGGCTAGGCCGTAGCCAAGGCGGCATTAATATGTATTAGCTTTGGACGAAATTGTCTTTTTCTGATAAAAGCCCTGAAGTAGCCAGTCGGGCCCCTCATTTGTTTTTGTTCTGAATGCAGATTTGAGGCACGCGCTAGTGCGAAGGCCGCCACTGCTGCAACTCCAAACTAGCTCCGGCAGCTGTCCACCTTCGGAAGCAAAGACAAAAGCAATCTTTCTTTGTTTATACCACTTTTAGCCAGACATACTACTATCTGCAGCTGAAGACATTCCTCACCAATATATGACTTCAAACAAGATGGTCTGGATAGAGACAAGAAAATCAGTGGTGAATACGGGGCCAAGACGGGGCACAGCACCGGGAAGGCTGCTGCAGGCTTCAGGCTGTGCAATTTAACTCTCGTAGGCGCTCCGCACACGGCCCTTCGAGCCGAGCTGACGTGGCTCAGTCTGCTGGGCGACATTTCTCTCAGTGTCAAGGCCTAAAAGGGCCATGAGTGTGTCTCATTAGAAAAACACGTTGACACTGTCTGACAATGAATTAAAACTTACATCTTCCCGAAGACACACCACCTTCAAAGTACCAACATCAAAACAAACCTAACATAAATCACAGAACTAAAAAGTATATAATGTAGGTAAAAATCTGAGAGTAAGAAAGGCAGTGTAGCCAGGCAAAGGGAACGCATGTGTTGAATGTCCTTTTTATAGCCTGTGCTCTTCTTACAGAAACATTAAAAGCTTATATGAGAAAAGGCCATTTTATATGAAAAAAGCCAACAGTGATAGGGCTGCCAACCCATTGGAATTAAAAGGAAAATGATTTTTTTTTAATCTTAAAAGAAAACAATGCCATCTGGACTCGCATGTCTCTTGGCCAACTGAACAGCCTAAAGGTAAGATTAGTCAAAGATGCTCAAGTGATCTTGAAATAATGTGAAGAGGTGTTGCATGAGAAGAATTAATGATAAAAAAATATAAAATTTGTTAAAGAAATAAGATGACGAACATGCGGACTGTTAAAACAAATCAAATGGCCTAGTAAACTATTTCCCAAGGTAATGAGAAAATACGGTAATCATTTTAACATGGACATTTTATAAAATCGTAAGTAATGGGGGGAACTATGTGTTTTGAAGAAAATAATTAACAACAACAAAAGCAATGAAACATAAATGTAGAGAATTTTCTATATTCCCACAGTGTGAGGGATAATTTCCTCACAGGTGCTATTTTGTGGATCTACTCCCCTGGGGCAAATAACCAAAAATCACCACACATTTGGGCATGAAACAGAAGATATGTAATAAATTTCCTGTTACGAAAAACAGGGACTTTAAAATCTACAAAGACAAGTCATTGACTTATTTGCCACTCTCTCCCAGTATCTTGTACGGTGCCTGACAAATAGGTGCTAAATATATGTTGAAGTAAAGGAGAAAAAAATAGAGGGAAAAGAGAGAAGAGAAAAATAAAAAACTTCCTACATGAACAAGACTTTTTAATAGACTTATTTTTCTCAAGTCACAGAGATATCACTTAATATAAAATACACATAAAATTGCCAAATGCCATTCCAGAAATAAAAAAAACAACAGATGATACATTCCTATGAAGTAGGTTACAGACCCACACATTTTAAAGATCACTTCAAATTCCATTGTAGATTATATTAATCAAAATCTGACAGATAACATCTACTATCTCTAAAACAACAATAGGTACTGCTCTGAGAAGGTAAGATTGAATGATATTATTTTGAATGAGCTTGTTCGGTCGCTTGTTAGGAGCAGTTCTCTCTTGATTGCCTAATATGTAAGAAATACCTTCTGTTGACTAATAATGGGAAACTTATCCATGAAATTGCAAACTGCAATTTAAATTGAAGTACGTTCTTTACTGGGACAATAAAAGAGCATCAGAGATTTATCTAGCATTTTCAAAACACTTTATGTTCACCATTTTGGGTCATCTCCCAACAATCACCTTGAGACAGGGATTACTACTGTTTCCATTTTATAGATGAGCAAACAGACTTTGTGAGGTTAATTAATGAACCCAAAGCCACACAGCTAGAAAGTAATGAAGAGAGATGAGCATGCAGAACCTGCAGAAATGCAACTGCAGAGCTGACACCTAGCCACTAAGGTAACTATAATTGTGTCAGTGGCAGTGACAGTGACAACAATAACAGATAATAATATCACTAATAAATGACCATACACACAGTTGCCGATGACTCCACACACGCTTAATCTTTGTACATTACACCGGACCTCACATGTCACTCTCCAGCCAAGGGCAGAATACATACTTAGAACCAAGTGCTAAATCACAGTACTTGGAAATTCTTTATCAAAAGCCAACTGTTTTCTCTCCCTTTTTACCTTAGTGCTGACGACCCCGCCAGGAGAGGAAACACTTTCAGCATCCCCTCCAGGCCTCTGGGATACGCACCAGACAGGGTCGGACCTAGCTTCACTGTTCTGGCTGTGGTGCTTATATGCCCGAAATCCTTAAATGCCTGGAGTTGTTCCTCCGGCAGAATAAGAGAGTATGTATCAGATCTGCAGCTGCTTGGTGCCAGAGGGAAAATGAATAGCTGCTGTAACTGTGCTCTGAACGCATACTTAAGAGATCTCATGTTGCTTTTCTAACTTATACAGAAAAAACAAAGTAGATTCACTTGGCTTACACAAATTCTGAGAACTATTATCCATAGCGGGTTCTGCTGCCGCCTAACTTGGTCTTCTTTACCCTATTTGAAATATTAAAAATCGGTACCTTCTGTGTTTCTCTAATTCTAGTTCACTGATCAGGGAATAGGCTATTTAAAAGTAGATCTTAGCTTTCATGTTTTATGTTGATACCAACTCGATATCCACATGTTTATGGCATGTTACAGTGATATTACTACTATATGAGTTGGTCTTCCTAGTTATTTGTGAACTGACTGATAGGAATTAGTAAAGATTTTTGGAAAAGGACAAATGCAGAAGGTAAAAGAAGGATGTGAACAGACGATCTGTAAATAAAGAATGCAAATAGCTAGCCAACATATGAACTCATCTGCACTAGTAAAGCGTTACAAATTGACACAATGACATGAATATTATTCAATGATGAAATTGGCAAAGCAAAGAAAAAGTTAACACTCAGTTGCTGGAGGGTGTAATGAGGTCACATTACACATTACAGAATGTAAGCGGTTTATCTGGTTATGGAAAGCAACTTAGTAACAGACTGTCACCAAATCAGGAAAAGTCCCTTTACTATCCAGTTTTAGTCTGCACACAGGAGACACGTACACACCACAACAGCACCTTACATTTGAGCCCAAATACCACTCCTTTGCTTCAAGGCTTAAACAGTTCTCTGGAGAATCACTGGATCCCGAGGACAGCAGTCTGCCCGTCCCCCGGATGTCCATGTGCATATGAGGACTTTCCATGCAAACAGGTTGCAGGAGGGGAGCAAGGCAGGAGGGATGGCGTGAGGGAGGGTATCACTCAGAATTCAGAACAGCCGGGTACTTAGCTGACCTCGAGCAAGTAGTTTAACTCCTTGAAAATGAAAACGTCCTTTTCATAGAATTATAAGGATCAAACACGATCATGTATATAAAAGTTCTTTGTAAATAACAAATCAATAATACACATCTTTTGAGATCTCAAAACAGTTTTTCACTTTCCCTCTTCAGTGTCCTTAGATGTCCCTCTCAAAACACTGTTGTATCCCATCCCTTGATCCAGGGACAAACTTGCTCTAATGTGATTTTCATTCTTACAAAACTTACATAATTATCCTCTGCACGGACACTGTATTTGACCCTCTTGGGACCCTCCCCCAACCCCTCCACCAATGTTGTTCCAACCGAGTAACATTATTAAAATTTCCTACTTCGCTGGGGCAGAAATATCATAAACACGAAGTCTGCAGGGAGAGACCCACAAGCGTCTGAGCCCTGGATTCAGGACAGAAATCTGTTATTTAGCTGGATGGCACCGGCCGCCTTACATAACCGTTCCAACCAAAGGGGAGCTTAGCATGACATCAGAGGGAGACGTGCTCCTAAAAGAGTTTAAATTTTTCATCAGACTGCCTTTATAAAAAATTGAAACAGAACAGTCTTCAAGTGCGGGAACAGTTTGCTAAAAAGGTCAGAATTTACAATTATCTTTCAAAATCATCATTTTTAGGACTCTATGCTTTCTATGCCTAAAATGTCAACCAAGTGCTTGGCTTTGAATTTAGGGAAAGAATAGAATGAATTCTTCCTCTAGCCTGAGAAGGATGTTTTCACTTTTACATGCCTTACATCCCATCATTAAAAGCCTTTGTCCCTCCAGCAATGGGGGAATGTGTGCTAAAATGACAGTGGGTGCCTCTCTTCTGGACTGATCACCAGTACACTGTGTAAAAATACCTTTTCCCCCTCTCAAGGTGATTAGGCTGGTGGGGTGCCGGAAGCAGACCTACAGCAGAATCACCATTCATTTCCTTTTGCTGCACTGCAGATTCTTGCTGACCTGACATCCGCGTCCTCGGTGACATTTAAGTACAAGAGGCGCGTTTTCCTTTTAAAACGGATGCAGCAACCCAAGAACAGATGAGCAGATCCATTGCTTTTAGAAATTAAACATGATGACTCTGTGGATCTCCGATATTAAAACGTTTCGGTCCTGGGTGTTTTAGAAAGATGGGGGTGGGGTGAGGGGAGAGTGTGTGCTTCGGATGGTGGGAGCCTGCTGTGAATACAGATGGAGATTTTATGGTTTGTCTAATGCTTGTCTATTTTAATAAAGAGAGTAAATTACAAATGCAGCACAGTTTCACTCTATGCGCCATGTGTTGCAACACTGAACTAAAAGTAGCCATCTATCCTGGAATCTTTTATCTCCCTACATTGTTCAATTTTCCCCAACCCCGGCCCTGAAATTTATTTATCAACAAGAGCACATGAGCTACAAGCAGAGAAGAAAAAAATCTCTAGGGGTAATAAGGCAAACTCGATGTTCATATCTCCGCCACCCCAAAAGGGAGATAACAGAAGTACCTAGTTTACTATGAGAACCTAATGACAGAGTCTCAGCTTTGAGGCAGTGGTCCGCGGCCTAGGGGAAGACATAGATATGAGAACATTTCTGTGATTACCCCACAGAGGCTGACTGGACCGAAGCAAATGTTGCTTCTCTGCATTCAGGGTGATGCACTAAGCTTTGCAGCTCCATCCATGACATTTATTGATCATTTGTACTAAATTTCCATTAGCCGATCATTTATCCTACTCTACACACAGGTTATACACACCACACAAAGTTAAGGGAAAATCACAACACGTGGCTGGCATTTCTTTTATAGAAGCAGAAATTAAAATAGAGCCAAATTCAAATACAACAAGAAATAAAATTACTTGAGATCTTTTTGACAGGTTGGAAATGGATCTGCTTCCCTTTCAGTAGTAATTTAACACTTAGGATGTCCCAGTGGGTTTTAGAAGCCATACAGGAAATCCTACGTGGCCAAGTTTTAGATCCCCATTCAGGCCCCATGCACATACATTGGAATGATTCCACGAGGAGGAGAAAACTCCTGAAAAGGAATGCCTAGTTCGAAAGACACTTCTCTGACACAGGAGGCTCTAAGGTTCGGCCACGGTACTGGGATTCCTCACACTGGCTGCTTCCAGTGGAGGAGGGACACTGGCTGGAAAATGGCAAGAAGGGACTTTCAGGGGCGATGAAATGGGATAGATCTTGTGGGGGGAATGGGTTAAGCAATGATGCCTTTCTCAAAACCCATTCAATAAACACTCAGAATCACTGCATCTGTCTCAAGCAAATTATAATTCGATGAAAAAGAATCTCCCTGAAAACATTATAAAATAGTAAGATTCTAAACACAGAGTTCCTTTCAGTATTTCCTGGAAATAGAATTGTAGGGCAAATAAAAAGAATGCCTTTTGTTGAACGTTCCCATGGAAGCCGAAGGAAAGCCTGGTACCACCTGTCTCTGCTTCGGTGCCTCACTTCACTGAGATATTACCACAACAAGTTTACTGTAATGAGATGGAAGCAAGTATCACTGAAACCGCAATTAAAAGCTCCCACCGCCCCCCTGCCATTAAACTGCAGGTTCAAGCTAAAATTCTGGGCTAGGCATTCCTGTTACACTCTCCATGGTGACACAGGGGACCTGGGGACTTCCCAGCCACATCTGG
Source organism: Micronycteris hirsuta (assembly GCA_004026765.1). NCBI lineage: Eukaryota > Metazoa > Chordata > Mammalia > Chiroptera > Phyllostomidae > Micronycteris > Micronycteris hirsuta. The sequence goes on from PVJI01024737.1 coordinate 14,989, forward strand.
AATAAATGTCCCAGCTGTGGTCTACAGAACAGAAGACAGAGTCTAGGAAGGCTTCTCTCCACAGAATGTGTGTGTGTCTCATTTTATTATACTTGGATAGCAGGCCTCAAAGACAGATACATCAGAACATCATTATTCTAATACAAAAGGGTCCCTTCATCACTGCAAACTGCCATCGCGTACTTTATACCTGCGCAGGGAACTTCCTGTTGAACAGAACTATGGATTACATCAAGCAGTAACTCATCTGTTATCTTTTAGAAAAACCAACGAACTGTGGACTGTTTTCTCCCATGTTGTCTACTTTGATTCTCAGCTAAACTCTTATTAGATGTCTGTTTATTTCTGCTAGAACTAATAACTGAAAATACTGATACACAGTTCTCAGGCTAATGAAATTAAAAACACAGACAGACATCTGGAGGTTTCTGGAAACCCAGGTTTCAACTCTAATTCTTTTTACCACTAGCTGTTTGGTCTGAGGCAGGTAAATGAACATATCAGAACCTCATTTTTCCTCATCTATGAAATAAAGGATAATAGTACTAGCTTCTTAGAGATAAACTTGTTGGAGATGGGAGGGGACAGAGCTAGAAGCTAAACTGCTTTGCATATTCCTTGTTTAGTAGATTTTTAAAAAAAGATTTTATTTATTTATTTTTAGAGAGAAAGGAAGGGAGGGAGAAAGAATGGGAGAGAAATATCAATGAGTGGTTGCCTCACGCATGCCCCCTACTGGGGACCTGGCCTGCAACCCAGACATGTGCCCTGACTGGGAATTGAACTGGCAACCCTTTGGTTCATAGGCTGGCACTCAGTCTAGTAAACCACACCAGCCATGGCAAGTAGAGCTTATTTTGGAAACAAATACTTTACATAAGTATAAAATCACAATCATTAAAAATTAAAGTGGAATGAGACAAATTAACATGAACGTGTATCCATTTGGTGGCCTAATCAACATAACCACAGTGAGAGAAATCATCTCAAGTGACTTTTAAAATCAGGACTTTGGCTGTACATTTTTTTGTATTAAAATTAATTTCAAACACATGAAAATACACACACACACACACACACACACACACACACACACGAAGCATTAGAAAAACTTAGTCTCATAAATTCTGGGGTAATGGCATTCCTTACTGGTAATTCAGGCTTTAATAATTAAAGCAATGTTTTTCCAGACACGTTTTATAAAAGGTATACTGAGTATACTATTTTTGAAGAAGTCTTTAAAATTCAGCTTCAAACTTGAACTATTTTGATAAAAGCACATTTCGGAAAAGGAAAATCTAGTGCAGGTTGTCACAGTTTGGCAAGTTTTCAGCGTATTCTTGTATCACACGTGCAGCCACACCCATTTTTGTTAATGGGCATGTCTGTAAAGAAAAAATCATTCTACTAAATTGTTTTTCAAGAGAGTTCCTTTTCATTTCTCTAAACTCCTCATAATTAAGCTTTTACAAATGCTATGCAAAAGAAATGGATTGTATAAAATGACTATGAAGATGATTATGGATGATTTTCTTCTATTTCTCTACTTCCCTCTTTTAAAGAGTCACTATAGACTTATTGCTTGCAGACTGGAAGAATACATGAAAACATGTCACTATTTCAAAGCGTTCAGTTCATTGTGACTATAACAGATAGTGATAGTATATGGGGGGGTATGAATATGACATCACAGTTCTTATCAGGAAGATTGTCATGAATCTAAACCTGAGACGCCTTTTCACCAGCACTTCTAAATTCATCATGCCCAACGAGTGACAGCTCAGACAAAAGGCAATGGCTTCAACACGTCTCAAAATAATTCAGTCATGATTCTCCAGGTTTCGTGTTTTTCAGCTCAGTGGATTTCTGTTCTCGCGGGTATTCCAAGTACAGAGCTTTGGCATTTTCAGAGCTCGTAGTGAAAATCCAAGTTGAAAGTCAACACAAAGTAACATTTTTACTTTGCAAAAGCGTTATTAATAGTTGGCAGGAATAAGGGAAAGCAGACGGGAGGGAGAGGACACATGTTACACAAATGTCAGTGAACCCCTCTGCTTTCCTTTCGTAATACAAGGTGTAACCAGCCTCTCCGATTCACATGCGACATTTGTGATGCATCCTGCTGGGCTCCCCCACCCCCGACAGTAAGCCATCATGTCCTGTCAATCCCACTTCTGCAAGTTCTTCTCTTCTCTGCACCATCTGCTCACATTCTCGGTCTTCAGGTGTGAGGTTCCACGTCCCGTCACTCTACCCTCTGCCCTGGTGGGCCTGCCCATTCGTATGGCCTCCACTTCACTTTACGTACATTTTCTGTACCAACTGCAGCGGGCCCTCAGACAATGCTGCTTTGCTCCATCTCAATGAAAAAAAGATCGATTCTGGCCAGGGCCACTGTGTGTGGAGTGGCACGTTCTCCCATGTCTGTGTGGGTTTCCTCTGGGCACTTGGATTTCCTCCCACATCCCAAAGATGCGCCCACGAGATAGACTCGTGTGTCCACATTGTCCTGGTCTAAGTGAGTGTGGCTGTGAGTGGCCCTGGGAGGGAAGGGTGTCTCGTCCACAGTGGGTCCCGCCCTGCACCCTGAGCTGCTGCGATCGGCTCCAGCCACCCGTGACTCTGACCTAGAATCAGCCGGTTGGAAAAGAATTATCTAATTTGCTTTTATTCATCTTTCTTAAGTATATGTTTAGTTCACATTTACTTTAATGTTCACTATTAGAAGTGTTTTAAGTCTTTATTTAGAAGTTTGGTGATGTTTTTACAATGAAAAAAAAAAGCCATGGGAACTAAACTCTTGTTTATAATCAATTAGTCTATAGTGAAATTGGTTTTGCTATGTCTTTTCATGTAAAGTCACAGTTTCCAAGAACCTGTCGAGGACACTGAGTAAGGACTTACTGCGTAAGACTATTTAATTCTTTTAAACTTGTCTGTCTCCCTTAAACTACCAGTTCGAGAAAGGACTAGAAGCATGTCTTATTTCTCTTTGTATCCACAAGGCATGTAAATATTTGTTGAACTGAAATATTGTTGACTCAAAATGTTTCCTATTCTGTGCACAACAAATATTTCAGAATTTTGTTCTTTTAAAGTACCTGTTATTGGCTAATTTTCCTGTCAAAAGAATTCCACATGCTTTCATTTCTAAGGATTGAGTCCATAAAATTTCATCTCTAAAAAGCCAACTGTTTACCTATTGGTTAATCTAAAAAAACCAAAAAACCATCTTTTGATAAAGTTTAACACATTACCTAATTTGTTGGCTCTCTGGTATGTAATTAATATTGAAGTAGTACCATCTATTCCAGTGAATTCTAGTGAATATTTTTGTGATAAAGACGAAATGAAAACAGAAACAAAAATGGATGGACAGAAACTATGACGAGAAAGACATAAAGCATAATTCAGGACACGAGACTGCTAAGGACCAATCTTGCGTGTCTACACGGTCCTAGTCTAAGTGAGTGTGGCTGCGAGTGGCCCTGTGAGGGAAGGGTGTCCTGTCCAGGGTGGGTCCTGCCTTGCACCCTGAGCTGCTGTGAATTTCTTAGAAAATAATTACTTAGAAAATAATTTCTAAGTATAAAGGGTAAAATAATGGGAAAAACTACAAGGGAAAATACAGAAGATAACTATTAGAGGGGTCAAAGCTTTTGCATCTTTATAAATCTATACTTAGCTGCTGTTTATAAGTATTCCTATGTATTTACCAATTAGTGAAATGTATATATTTCAATGCCAAGTAAAAGACAAAACTAAAAGTTAAAGAATAAGGATAAAATCCACGTGGAAAACAAAGTTCCTGTGAAAAGGGACCGAACACTACCTTCTCCTTGAAATCGCTGTGACCGTGGCCCCAATGGTGGCAACAGCAGAGGCTGTGCTCTATCAATACATTAGAGCTGGGCAATCCACCCACAAAACACTGTCAGTCTGGGGCACCACCTGATGGCTGAGGGGGACATTAAAGGGTCCTTGCTGCTATGTCCTATGAGAACCGGCTAAAGAAACAAGGAGCATTTCGCTTGCAGGGAAGATGCAGCACCAAGACGGCACTATTTTCATCCATACGAATAGATGGCATATGGGTGCTAGATTTAGTCTCAAAATAAGAGAGTCTATTCTAACAATCAGAACTGTCCAGAAACAGGGTGGGCTATGTTTAGAGGCAGGACACGTCCAAGCACAGGCCATTTATAAGCAGAGACTGACAGGCGATTCCTAGAGCCCTTGTCAAGGGCGGGCAGGACGTGCAGAGGCCCAGCTCGGTGACCTCAAAGGCCCCTTCCACCTCAAAGATTCCACGACTCTGAAAACTCTTTGGGAATTTTCCACACAACTCTACCCTTCAGAACTGATGCATTTGTCCTTTACGTAAGTACTATAGCTTCAAATTCAGATTCTACAGTGTTTTTAAAAATAAAAGCATTCATTTACTTACTCTAATGAAGTGATTGAATCATATATTTTATTTTTTTGTTTTTCTAAAAGATTTTATTGTATTTATTTTTAAACAGAGGGGAAAGGAGGGAGAAAAACATCAATGTCTGGTTGCCTCTCTTGCACCCCAACTGGGGACCCTGCCTGCAACCCAGTCATATGCCCTGACTGGGAATCGAACCAGAGACCCTTTGGTTCACAAGCTGGTGCTCAATCCACTGAGCCACACCAGCCAGGACTGAATCATATATTTTGAACTGCAATCCATACAAGTCATTACTAACACATTAAATGTAATGTGAGTAATTGGTATGAACATGGAGGCAGGATCAATGAATTTTTCCACCCAGTGTTCGTTGTAAAACAATTTGAAATCATGTGTGTTATCTCAATCATATAATTTGAGTAAAATGTGAGCCTCTTGTACATATAACACTTCAGTTACATAGTTATGCAGTGGCCCCCGTCAAAACATTTCCTAATAAGACGATGGTGAATACCTGCTGACAAAGACATGAGAACTAAAGGAGAAATCAGTTGGGAAGTAGTTAAGCCCATTACATCTGCCTGTGTGCAATTCCCCACTGGCTGGTGGCAGGTGGCGACCAGGCTGGGGCCTCTCCAGGGGCGAAACTGGTGGGGGTGGAAGTGTCCTTCCCTGGGCTCAGGTGGGGTAGGTGGAAGGAGGAGACAGCTTTCACAATTTAATGTTGGGAATAATCAGAACAAAAATATGAGTAAAACACACAATCCAGGGAGTTAAAGAGCCCGAGAGGAGACAAGCAAAGCAAAGTAACTGGGTCCTTGATGAGACCCTATATAACAAAAGCAGAAACTGCCGCCTGAAGCTAAATTTTGTGTAGTATTTTTCCTATACGTGCCATGGCATGGCCTGTGAAAGGTTCCACTGTATTTAAACAATCAAGAGATGACAGAAAACTTAGGGAGAAACAACATCTACTGATAACACTGGACATTAATAAACTCGGACTCCTAGAGGGAAAAGAGTGATGGGTAATCAGAAATGGAAGTCGAGATCTCAAAGGAAGCAACGCGGAGAGAGTTTGAGAGACAGGAGGCAGAGAGGACTTCTCACTTGCTCTGCACTTTGCTCCCCGCTCAGCATACTCCACCAATCTAAATATGCCCATGAGGAGAGGTGCAGGGCTGTCCTGATTTTAAAAGTCCCACATCCCGAGAAACCCCTCAGTCCTGGACACAGCAGGCTGGCTGGTCGCACTAACCCAGACGCAGATGTCACAGCCTCTTTCGCTATTGACAGCCACAGTCCTAAAGGAAGCTCAGATGAATTCCTGGATCCTGGGGGTGGGGGGGAAGCAGAGAGCTGCGTAGCCACTGTCACTTACTCATTTAATAGGACAATGTCAGGGGCACGTAGAATAGGGCACTTCAGAAATCCAGAGTGATCCTGCTCCAGGGAAGTTATCGAGGGTATAACCCAGTTGGAGCACAAGAGAACTACTGGAGCTGGGAAGGCGTCTCCAGGCCACTGTGTCGGGAAGAAGTGGCTGAAGTGGCAAACTTACAGTCCTTGCCAACATTCAGAATCAAGACTTGCAACCTTTTTCATCTGGAGGTCTTCATATACGAAGGACTACAATTCTGTGTACAGTCTCTTAAGTTTCCTAAGAAATACAAGTAGTTGTATCATGATAGGAGGAGAGAAATTGCCCTCAGCTGAGAAGACCAGTGTCTCAGGTGGGGCTGCAAATGAGCATAACGACTGGCAGGAGAATGGGGGAGGGAGGTGAGGCAGGCAGAGCAGCACCCGGAAAAATGTGGGAATGCAGGGGTATGTCCGAAAAGGGTGAAAGTAGAGTCATTCTGACTAGGACGAAGGCCAACCAGTGGGTTTGTGATAAATGAGGCTGTATAATACGTGCTAGCGCTCGTATTATGGAGAACAATAATGGAGAACCTGGAATGCTCTGCTCAGGAATCACCGGAAATAAGGAGAGCAGGAAATGAGAGTGCAGTAGTTTAGGAAAAAGATGATGTCCATTGTTTTTTGTGCCACTTTTTTCATGACAAAAATGGAAGTGAACTAAATATAGAAAAA
>PVJI01024738.1:0-21502 GCA_004026765.1 Micronycteris hirsuta
AGAGTTTTCAGGAATCACTGTAGAGGACACATCGACAGAACTAAGGGGGAGGAGGGAGGTTGGGGGGTGTGGGACGGGAGGGGAAGGGAGGGGGGAGGGGAGAGGCTGCAAATAACTGTAATTAAACAAAAAAAATTCATTAAATAAAAAAAAATAAAAAAAAAAAGAAAATGTTGTTATTTTAATCATGTGAAATAAGATATATTAAAGTCAGAGCACTAGAAGTATATGTAAACCCCTGATTTTGTATGTAAAATTCTGAAATTAAAAAAGTTTTGCAAACCCAAGCTTTTTCTAACTCATTTCACAGCAAAACTTGATTTGACCTGACCTGGCATACTGTATAGTTTTTACTTAATGCTTAGAGTAAATATTCATATATTTTGTTGTAGAACTATTACTGTTTGATCATGAGCTTCTGTCCAAAACCCTATAGGGATGTGATGTAATATTCAATTTATCATATCATATTGCCTTTTTAAAATCCAAAATATCCTGCCAGGTGGGCACTAGACTTATCAGTGAGAACACTTCATAAGTTATAGAAATATCTAACCACAATATTGTACACCTGAAACTAATATAGTATTGGATGTCAACAGTAATTGAAAGATAAAATATAAAATTAAATTCAAAATGTTCTGCATTCTGAAACACATCTGGCCCAAAGTGACTGAGAATTATGTAGGTTGCTTCAGTTATTATATCTTGAGACTGCAGTTAATGGCACTGCGATATAAAGGAGCCATAGGGAAATCATATAAATATAATTTTGGCCTTCAACCAGTATTCCATTTATGCCTGGAGACTATTTTTATGATTAATTGAGAAAAAGATGTTTATTTACTTCATATCTGTCTTACATAATGGAGCTCAGTGACACCAAGTAATGTAGTTTTAGTGGAGAGAAATGAGTATTTCCTTCAAAGTCAACATTTCAAAGGCAGGCTTATCTATCTCTAGGCTCCAAATGCTCAGAACCTGGTTCTTCTATTCTTCTATGTAGCTGAGTAGCACTTAGCTATATAGAGGTGTCCTATATATAGGGACCAGGTGTCCTATTCTGTACACAGAACTGGGGATAAGAATGTATTTGTTATTGCCTCTTAATAATATTATGTACAAATCTTTCTTCTTTTCTTTCTCTTGTGGGTTTCAATCCTTACCTCTGCTTTGAGAATTCTTTTTTTATTTTAAAGATTTTTATTTTTATACAGAGAGGAAGGGAGGGAGAAATAAAGGGAAATAAACATCAATGTGTGGTTGCCTCTCAAATGCCCCCTACTGGGGACCTGGCCTGCAACCCAAGCATGTGCCCTGACTGGGAATCGAACCAGTGATCCCTTGGTTCACAGGCCAGAGCTCAATCCACTGAGCCACACCAACTAGGGCTGCTTTGAGCATTCTTATTTTTTTCTCCTTGTCTTGTGTTTAGAAAGTGAAAGTTCTATAAATATAAAAATTAACTAAATTTTTGAGCCCTCATTGGTTACCAGGTTCTGTGGGGTATATAAAGTTACAAGATAAGGCTTTTGCCTGAAGTTATTTCCAAGCAACAAGGGGGAAAAGAGGCAGGTTAGCATAGCGGGTGAGAGGTTGTGCTTTAGATATAAGCAGGTCTGGATTTTAATCCTGGCTCTACTATTGAGTAGTATGGTGACCTCAGGCAAGTGTTTTCCTTTTTTGTTACCTCAGTTTCCTCATATGAAAATGGAAATGATGAAAATAGTACCTGCTTCATCAAGTCATCATGAAGATTAAATATGATTGTACAAAAGATGTGCTTATACAAAAGCTTTGGCACATTCTTGTTATTACTAGTCATTATTCACTAATGATGCAGTATGGTCTAATGGAAAGAGTCTGAACTTCAGAGTTAGGCAGACCTAGCATTTCCATTTACTAGCCAGATGTAACCTTGGTTGAGTTACCTAACCTCTTGAAGCCCCAGTTTAATCACTTGCAAAATAGGAAGTACAATATTCACCTTCTAGGATTGTTGTGGAGATTAAATAAGATAAATTATATAAAGCACATGGCCACGTTTGTGGCCTATGATAGGCTCTCAAGTGCCCCCTCTATCACTGTCCACACAAATGCAAGGAAGTACAGGACTGAATACCAAATATAGCAATAGTTAGTGAAAGTGCAAAATTGTAAAATTATAGGTGATAATGTAATGCAAATTTTAACTATTTAATTTTGAATTTCATAGGAGGAAGAAATCCATGCAGTCTAGGAATGAAAGGGAGGACTTCTAGGACAAATAATATATAAGCTGAGCCTGAAAAGGTGGGTGGCATTGATATCAGCAGAGGGAATTAGGACAGCATTCCTGTTGTAGAGGATAAAATAATCAAAATGACACGATATAGAATAATAATAATGGATATAATGATAAACATGAGTGGCCCAAGTATAATATTTTCTATTAGATTTATTAAATTTGTTGAGTTAAACAATCAGGTGGGAATGTGTAAAGAGTTGTTTGGGCAAATAGCCTTTTTCTTATGATCTGCTGTTATTATTGTTCCATCACTGTTGAAAAGCAAGGTTTCATTTTGAACTTTTAATATTACAGGAAATGAGCCAATCCTTTATGAAGGAAAGTTAAGAGGATTTTAAAGGGGTTGAAGAAGCAAAGAAGAAAGGAAAGGAGAGATGCTGAAAGGTTAGAGCTAGCAATGCAAAATGAGGAAAGATTAAGTGATGAAAAGGAGCAAGAGAATAAAGGTAATGACAATAGAATATAAAGTTGAAGTACTTAATATTTTGTTCTTGTTACTATCATTTTGATTCATTTAGTGCTTATTTTTTACCACACATGTTTGGACCTCAGGAGTACCAAGTTCCGAGATGATAATATCACTAGGAATATTTGTATGATAGAAAGGTAAACAAGAAATGTACCAAGTTGTTTGGGTGCCACATTATTTCTTATACATAGTGTAGCCCTTTGTGGGAAACAAAAATATGTAATCTGCCATCTCTGACTCTGAGGTTCCTTGATAGACACTCTTGCAAAATAATAATGGCCACAGTCCCCCATGTATGTTGACCATGCCGCATATCAAGGAGACGGAGCATATAGCCTTAGGAGTCTGACAGGTCTGAGTTTGAATCCTAGATTCTAGGTGTTAGTTTCAGCTACCTGCTCCACAAACTTATGCTATGCAGTATTAGAAGAGATTGAGAGTGGGGATTCCATAATTATACACTAGAGATGACCTGGGCCTCACTTGCACATGCCTTGGCCTGTGTCTCCTTCTCGTGAAGGGCCAAGTAAAAATAAAATGGTTGGTGATAAAAGAGGTGTACTTCATGAAGTAGCGTACTGGACTAGGAATCAGGAACCTCAGGTTATTAACTACTGACATTTCCATAGGCAAGTAAACTTTCAGCTCCTTAATACCATCAGTTGTGATTTTTGTGTAGCTTAAACAATATCATGTGCAAATGCTTTGAAAATTGCAATGTGTTACTAAAATTTAAGGTGTTCATTTCTAGTCTCAGTTATGAAGAAGCAGAGGAGTAGAATAACAGACTATTGAATTTAGTGTCAGGAGACTCTGGCTCTAGCCCCAGTTATGCCATTATTTACAGTGAGAACTTGGCCAAGTCCCTTAACTTTCCTGAATCTCAGTTTACCAAGCTGTAAAATAAGGTTTGGACTAGATCAGTGGGAAAATTGACTTATCTCAGAAGAAACAAAAGAAAACCCTTAAATAAAGTATTATGTATACATATATTATTCATGTAAGGTAATAAGTATATATAAAATAATCATGCATGTGTATTATTATACATACCTATATATTACTTTGTATAAAATTTAATACAATACATGCATGCACATATAAATTTACCCACACATGCATATATGTGATATTATAGCTAGATTAACAAATCAAACTCTGTGGGCTATTCTCTGGGGCATGGGAGTTAATTTCGGTATTCAGAAATTGTCATTGCAATGGTATTTGCTATAGCGTATTTTGTCTGTATGCCTCACAGTAAGGTAAGATAATACACTGGTAAATGGAAAATATATAAGTCAATCATAGTTATTTCCTTTTATAAAAATGTATGATGCATATATGCTAGTCTTTTCAAGTTGTTTAATTCTCCTTAATTTTTCTCCTGTAGCATTATTTTTCCATTGAGAAGAATGCAAACCATTCAGATCAGAGGAGACTAAACCTGATGGAGCATTTTAGAAGGCTAACAATTAGTTCCTAGTTTTGTCATGTTTACTCCCAAATATAAAATAAAGTTGATAGTTCTGTTTTTGTGCATAAAACCAGAATCTGAGTTCTTTTATTAAAAATGGTTTCTACAGAATTTTAAAAATGATGTGAGAAGTACTCACGGCATTTCAGATCCTAAATAGTGATGTGATTTTTGCAACTTGGGTTATCTTAACACTGGTCATTTCTGTTGGTATTAAATAACACAGAGATGTTGTGATTTTTTTTAAGATTTTATTTATTTATTTCCAGACAGAGGGGAAGGGAGGGAGAACAAGCAATGTATAGTTGCCTCTCACGTGGCCCTCACTGGGGACCTGTCCTGCAACCCAGGCATGTACCCCGACTGGGAATCGAACCGGGACCCTCTGGTTCCCAGCCCGCGCTCAATCCACTGAGCCACACCAGCAAGACAGAGATGTTGTTATTTACCTTCCAGCGAAGTGGGTAAAAAAAAACCTCAGTGATCATATTTTACTGTATATGATACTTTGTTTATTTTGAGGAAAAGAGGTAAAAAGTATTTTGTAGTAAGGTTATTTTTATTTTATAATTTGTAACATTTTTTGCCATAAAAATGTCATACTCATTATAGAAAATTTAGTGAATAAAGTTACATAGAAGAAAGAAAAAAGCCCACTATCTAGAGCTGAACACTATTGTTTTATTTAATTTTCATATATTTTATTTACTTTTTAAAGAAAACAGTTGTATTCTGTGATATACATAATTGATTTTTTAAAAATATATATATTTATGATTCACTTTCCCCTTTTGAAATGTGTAGGGCTCAAGTTTACATGGGCTTGTTGCTCATTCATTCAAGAAACATTGATTGAGTCCCTGCTATGGGCCATGAAATTTCTATGTGCTAGGGATACATATAGTCATGAATGAAGTAGACTTGGCTTTCTTTTCATGGAGTCCAGATAGGTAGGAAGCTAGGTAAAGAAGTAATAACAGGACTATAATAGGAGGAGTACCAAGTTCTATGGGGGTACATAGCAGGGACATATAGCCCAGACTTCAGGAAAATACATAAAATGAAAAATAAGGAGAATCAACAGGTGTTTGGCATGTAATCACTGTGTGGTGGGAGGGATGTTTCAGGTACAAAGGCCCAAGCGCATGGAGTACCCACTCAACTTAGATGTTAGATCAGAATATAACCCACATTAAAGGGTTAAGTTTTATCCTATGGACAGAAGGGAACCGAAGGAGGATTTTAAGCAAAAGGATGGTATGCTTAGATATATATCCTTAGAGGTCACTCTGACTGTTGTGTGGAGAATTGGAAGTGAGCAACACTAGGGACAAGGGAACCAGTTGTGAGGCTGTTGTTTTTATATGGTTGAGAAAATATGGTATCCTGGATTACAATAGTAGAACTATGTATTGAAGTACAGAAATTTGAGAGCTGTTTAGCATGTACATCAACAAGACTTAGTGATAAATGTGTGTGTGGGAAGAAATGAGGGAGCTTAAAGGAGAGTATACATTTCAAGTTTCTAAATGATTATGCCAACTGGAAAGATATTGGTGCTACTGACTAAGATAGGACAATGAGAGAAGAATTGGTTTGACAGGGGAAGATGTATCATATTTGGATAGGGTATTTGGGTGCCTATGGGCCATGTAAGGAGAGATGACTAGTTGACAGGTGGATATATACTTGTATGTCTGGAGCTCAGGAAAAAGGTCTATTTTGATAGTTTAGGAGTGATGAATATATAGATGATAATTGAAGTCATAGTGAATGATTGATTTAAACCAGAAAGAATAAGAAAAAAAAAAGTTAGTGGAATAGAATGCAGAGAAACACAAGCATTTAAATAATGGATGGTCAGAAGTAGTGTATCTGTCAGTGGATACTTGAGAATGATGAGGAGAAGCAGTACAATGAAATCCAAGAGTATGGCATATTTCAAGGAGGAAGGAGTATGATCAACAGTATCAAAATGCTGATTCATTTCCAGTGGATTTGGTAACATGGAAGTCATTGACTTCTTTGGTAATAGCCGTTTCAGTGAAAAAGTAGGAGCAGAAACTAGATAACTCTAAGTTGCAGTGATTGAGAGGTGAGAAAGTGAAAGCAGTCTGTAAACACCTTGTTGAAGTTTGGCTGTGAAGGGAATCAGATATAATGGTACAGTAATTGATTGGTAGTATAGGATGCAGAGAAGAATTTTTTTTTAACAGAATAGTAGAGGAACAGTGAGGGTAAAGCCTGGGGTTGTAGGTAAGTTTCAATCTGCCCTCCTGATCCCTACCTTACCCTGCTATTATTTCCATAGCATTTATCACCTGTGAGCATATTATATAATTTAGTTATTTATTATGCTTATTGTTTATTATTTTCCTTCCCCTACTGAATATAAGCTCACCTGGGGAATGGATTTTTGCGTGTTTTGATCGGTAATGCACCCCAAGTCCCTAGGCCAGTGTCTGGCACATAACAGGTGCTCAACAAATAAAATACTTATTGGATGACTGAGTTAGAAACAAAGATATTTTTGTGGGATTCTTCATTTTGTTGTGATGAATAGGTACTTCAAAGATGAACTGAAATCTTAGAAAACAAAGTAAAATTGCACAAAGTGATCACCAGAGTTAAGTAAACAACTGGTTGCTTTTAAAGCTATTCCCCAATAATCTGATATTGCTCTCAATTTTAAGAGCTTCATTCAGGGGAAACTAAATGAAATAAAAGCAATTTTAAAAGTTCTCTTTTAGAAGAAATAAGTAATTAAACAACTACATAAGGAAACAAATATTTTAGAATATAACATTGAAATTTTAGCAAAAGCAGTCTGAAGCAGTACTTTGAAAGCAATGGAGAAGAGCATCTGTAACTATTCCCTATCTAACAGATTAAAAGCTACATTGAAGAGAATACTGAGGGGAAAGAATGTGAGTTCAGATTGGCAGTTGAACAATTAGAAATGCAGAATAAATGTTGGAACACAGATGAAAAGTTAAAACAATTGAAGGTTGTTATTATTAAGATTAAGAGCCAAAGGGACCCTCAGAAAAATGGGAAGGAAATAAACCTGTTCAGAATGCTGTCTCCAATACCAGTGCATAATGCACTACTAAATCACATCTGACAGGTGATCAAGCCCTGCAAGAGGTATGTGGGTGCACACAATCATGTCACTAACATGCAAACCTTAACAGTAACAGAGTCATTTCCCTCAAGTCATTACTGTACCTGTTCTCACTGAAAAGACACTAGGTCAGAGAGAAGTACCTCTAGTACACAGCTTGAAATTACACTGACTGCTTTAAAACCAGAGATAATGGTAATCCTTCCCAACTCCACAGACATTGCGACTTTAAACCAATCACCAAATGGTCAAATCAAAGATCTTTTCGCATGAGCCCCTGGCCAACCTGATATTGGTAGATAATCTGGATAGATTTAAACAGCAGTTGCTTGGAAAATGAGGACATCTTTCTTGGATATCTGCATCATGAACAATGGAGAATCTCCATAAAATAAGGGTATTTCTTCAATGTAAAAAGGAACATTTTATTCCTGATGGCATTTTGTGAATATTTCTTGTCTATTTATGGTCTAAATGATGCATAACTTTCCCTTGGAGGACTAGGAAAACTGGTAATGCCTACTATGGGATTACTAGGCTGACCAAGCTGTAATATATGGGCTATCCAAGTTAGCTGCTCTTAGGCTAAAGACCCCAGATCTTAGGCAGAGAACTAGCTGAGAAAATGTAGTTTATGCATGGGTTATAACTTTAGGGTAGAAGGCAGAGCAAAGGGAGGTGAAACTCAAATGTAATGACATTCAGGAATAGCAGAGCAATCTGTATAATATATAGTATTTAGTGCAAAATGAAAACATGAATCTCCTGTTCAAAATTATTAAGAATTTCATGATGGCAACAATAGAACATTGAGCCAAGTACAGAGCCCTTCAAAGAGCTGGTCCCTGTGTGACTGTATGGTTGCACACCTATGAAAACAGCTTAGGTGGATAGTAATCATATATGAGAAACAAAGTTACTGGAGCCCTCTCCCACCTTCACCCCTGACAGTGGCAAAGAAGTGATAAGAAAGTTAATGGAACTCAGTGCATAACTTAACTAAAAATCTTTCAAAGGCTTTCAGGCAGGGTCAGCTTATGAAGGGAAATGTAATAGATGGCCAGGGCCTACAGATAACAGAATAGTTATAGTAAAGGCTTTTAGTTTTATTCTTTACATTTCCTTCATTGTCTCCAGGGTCAGATCCCAAATTTTTAGGTGAATATTACTGAAATTTCAAGAACAGATGTTATACAAATTGTCCCAGAAAGTAAAATAACATAAAAAGCAGTTAATCACTTTTATGAAACTAGTATGCTGTAGATACCACAACTAGAAGACTGTGTAAGAAAAAAATATTAGAGGTCAATTTAACTTAAGTTGAACTCCCCATAGTGTGGGAGAGGGGAAATTTTCACAGCTTTTCCCTGTTACTTCTCCTGGCTGGTTAAGAATTAAGTTGACATTAGACAGATTAACAAGAGAAAGTAACCACATTTAATTATGTATGTACATATGGGGATTCCATAAAAAAAATATAGGACCTGAGGACAAATAAGGTAGATGAGGCTGATATGTCATATTGAGCTAAGGAGAAAGGAAGGTAGTGGTTTGAACTTTAAAAGGGAGGAAAGAAGCAAACATTTGGTAAACAAATTCTTACTAGGCCATGTAGAAGCAATGGTACCAGGAAGGGAGTTTAACAAAAGGACTTTGCTAGGTTCTTCCTCTCTGCCACACTTAGTTCATATTATGCTAAGTTGATAGTTCCCATCTTGGGGCAGGTTCTTTTTTTAAAATTCTTTTTAGACAGGGGGATGGTCAAAGATTCTTCCTGAATCTTTTCTTTCTTAAAAATACTCAGCTAAAAATAATCAATATTACAAAATAGGCATTTGGGGGGGGTAGCAAACTCTGGTACCCCTTAATAGATATAAACATCCTATAAGTACATGTGTGTGTATGTATGTGTGTACTGAATTCAATAAGGTGTTAAGTAGGCTTTGTTACAGAAGTGCATGCATGTTTTAATTCTGGAATGCATAGGAATATAGTGATGTTTATGTGCTGAAAGAAAAAATATAGTTGATTTACTAAAAGGTGCAGAAGAAAGAATATATTAAAAACCAACACCAATTTGTGATTTAAAGAAATCTTAAACTAGAAATAGAGGGAACACCCCTAACCTTATAAGTGTAAACTAAAATAAATATACTTAATGGAGAAAATTGAGATGCATTCCCTTAAAGGTCAAGCACGACGACATGATGCTTGATATCACAACTGCTATTTGACATAATACTTGAGGATCTAGAAGAGGAAATCATATAAGAGAAACAAATGACTTCTAAAGACTAAATGAGGCATCCTCTGTCATTTGCATATAGTACCATCATTTACGTAGAAAACCCAAGAGGATCAAACAATTGGGATTAATAAGACAGTTAAGAATGTTAGATCAAGCCCCTAGAGTACACATCTGGCCTAAAACAATTTCATTGTATGTCAACTTCCCCTTAGTGCAGTGGGCAAGAATGGCCACTGTCCTGGTTTCCCAGGACTGAAGGATTTCTCTAGATGCAGGCCTGTCCATGCTAAACCCAGGGCAGTCATCCTAGCTCTGGCTCTTGATTTCTTTCTTCCCTTATGACTCCCAGGAATTTACTTTCCTTTCAAGCTAGGGTATGTATTAAAATTTGTTTCTTTGGGTATTATATTTTACCTAGAATTCCTAGATATGTTTAGCATAAAGTACGGACCCACATCAGCTCAACCTGCTCTTTTGCCAGAATTATCTTGATTAAGCCTTTAAGAATAATGAAATGCTTAATAACATGAGAAAATGTTCATGTGTAGAGTGAAAAACACAGATTATAAAACTCTATGTATAGTTGGGTGCTGTTTTTATTATAAAAATATATCATGTATTCATATCTTTGAAAAATTTTAGGCAGTGAAACCAGAAAAGTTGATGCTCATGCTGCCTGTCACTACCAGAACCAATAAGCAGAGACAGAGATTGAACCTCTACATACATTTTATCAGATGGCTGATGATCTGAGAAGATGGCAGGTTATGTATCCTAACAGACTGTGTTACATTTCTTTTGAAGCCAGCCTTTTTTAGAAGGAGGAAAAAGTGTAAGTAAGGGATTTGGAGTTCAGGAAAGACATTAATCAGATAAAAGCTGCAGTCTGGCAATTTTCCTAACATCCCTTTATAACAGAACCACTGGGTTCTATTGCTCTGGGTTCTAATGCCTGCTGCCGATAAGAACCCTGACTCCCAATGCCAGAGTCCTATGAAAAGGAAAGGAACCGTATATTCAAAAGTTATACAGGTTTAGAACAATGGCAGAATTCTGCCATTAAATCTCACTCCTTTTAGAAAAAACAACAACAACAACGAAAAAAAACACTCACAAAACACACAGTCCTGCACCGCTTGTCAAAACAGGCTAGTAAGAGGCACCATCTCTCAGGAAAAGAAATAGAAGTCTGTAGCTTAGTTGGGTAGATTCCTGTCTGTATCCTGGCTTCCTCCAGTTGTCTGTGCTTGTCTACCTAAGCTCCAGTTTTTAATCCAAAACTGCCTCCTCGTGGTGGGCTGGTGAATCCTTCTGCATCCTTTCAAAGTGCCCAGCCAAGGCCTAACACTGTGGCTACATGGTCAAGAGGTTTCTCCTTCCCCAGCTTCATGGCTGAGAGAGAAAGAGAGAGAGAGAGAGAGAGAGAGAGAGAATGAAAACCTCTCATGGCTCTCTTACTCTCCTTCTCACATGATCCAGAGCTCCAGCATGGCTAAGAGAGAGTGCCAGACATTGGCTGCCCCTGCCCCTGGGTTTAAATGGGGTTCCTCTGTAACCCCATTTTTGACTCTTTCCACAAAGGGTTATACCTGCTAGCACTCTGGTTTTCAGCTTCCATTGTTAGTCCAGGCAGGCATGGCCCCGTGACTCAGGAGCTGCCACTCTCTCAGACACAGCAAGCTCCTGAAGCTACGTTGCATCACATGTTAGAGTCACACCCATCTCCCTGGCTCTGAGCACAGGCACAGCTTTTAACATTATGAAAACACTGGCCAAGTTCTTGAGATATGCAAAATAACTCTCAATGGCCTTGCTCTTCTTCCCCTATCCCCCAAGCAATAGCTATGGGGGGGTTTCTCCATTTTGGGGTACCTCTAACTCAGTATCCCATTACACTTTCATTTGTTGACTGGTGATTTTCTATCTGGGTCCTGTGTCCTCGGTAATTTTCTGTATCTGTGTCCTGGGCTGCAGGATGTCTCTCTCTGGAACACAATGACTCAGATACCATCTTGATTGCTTACAGTCTTTTTTGGAGCACAAAGGTCAAATTGTTTGTGGTCTCCTGAAGTCACGGTGGGCCATAACTTCAGTTCCTAAAACAATATCTTTTTACATGCATTATCTACTAAACTTATTAACTATTACCTAAAACTAAAATTTCCCAACGCTTGAGTTCCCCTGTCACCATCCCCCACTGTTAGTTTAAACTATCTTATTTCTATGAGATCAGTTTCATATGGAAGTATTCATTTTGCTGTTGAGCATGTATCTTATCATTAGACTGTCTGGCAACTCATTTTGCTGTTGAGCATGTATCTTAGCATTAGACTGTCTGGCAGGGGGCTTAGGAATACACTTAATTTCAGATCCATATAAGGTGTCACATTTCATGCAACAAGCTATGCAAAGAGCTATGATACTGAAAACAATGAAAAGAATAAAAACAACAAATGCTTCTGTAAAACCAGTAATACTTGGCAGCCAGGAGGTTAGTTTAGACAAATCGATACCAAAGAATCCCTCTCTTTGTTTTATATTGCACACTGCTTCATTTTCTTGCTTTACTTATGCTTTATAAGCTGTGAATTATCAGTCAGGTTGAAATAGCAGAGTCATTTAAATTCATCATATCCATGATTATGTCTTAAAAGGAGGTAGTCTATAGCTGCATGATTCTCTAATACTGTTTCTCTAACTTGTCTTAGTTCTTAATTAATCACACTAGTAACTTGTGAGGTGGCATTCAAAGCTTTTGCCACAGCACAGACTAATCTGCCTATTTCTACATTCAAAGTGGTTATCATGGCTGGTATTACAAATATATCAAAATACATACTCAGTGGGTTAAAAAGCTGCAAATCACTGTTGCAATCAGGCACAAGGGAGAGTTCCCATCAAGCTGGTATGGTGTGGGGCTTCTGATGCATAAAACCTATCAGTCTTCCCAGAGTGCATGGTCCCCCAAAACTGTTTGCTGTAACATAGGAATAAACAGTCCTTCCACATATTAGAAACCATCCTGCAGGCAGTTTGATACATTAGTGGTGGTGGTACAATTTATCTTCACATCTGCTGAAAGCACAAAACGGTTTTTAGTACAGTTGACCAAAGTTGCACACTCTCTAGCTGGGGCTACATTAGTAATTTTTAAGGAAAACGTTTCCCTGTCTTTTAGAGTTACCACAGGTTCCCAATTATAAATATCAGAGTAGGTCATTTTCTTATTGATATGCTTAAACAAAGTATCATTTCAGAGGCTTTCAGGGGAATACAAACTCCTATAAGACATGAAATGAAAGTTTGTTCAATGTAAGTTCATCCTGAATGACAAAGGACAGAGATGTTTAGAGAATGTTTTGCTAAGTGTACCTAAATATTTTCATCTTGTTTGAAAGGAATAAGTTCTCCATGACATGAGGTCAAACAAAAAGCAATGAAAAGAACATAATCCATTGCTTTCAAAAGATGACTTTCAGGTCTTCTTACAGTTTGGTGGTCTATTGTTCCTCCAGTGCTTTATTTACTCTGGTGTAATGAATGCAAGGTTTTATTCCTGCTAACTTTGCCATGGTTGGGGTGGTGAGGAGCACGTCCCAAGGTCCAGTCCACTTTTCTTCTATTTGGCTTTCTGGAGATCCTGTCTTCCAAGTCTTGAGTAGCACTTTGTTTCCAGGCTCAAACAAATGTTGTGAACCTGTAGGATAGAGGTCTCTAATACAAGCAAGTTTATTAATTACAGCTAAGGTCTGACTTAAATGTTGAACACATTTCTTTACCTTCACTTCTTGATCTTCATACATATCTCCCACCACAATCATAGCCTGAAATGGCTGCCCACACACAATTTCAGAGACCAACTGAATCCCACTTCAAGGAGCCACCCTGAGCAGTGCAACAGGCAAAACTTGATCCCAATCAAGATGATTTTCTTGACACAGTTGTCTATAATTTTCTTTTTCTTTTTTAACTTTAAACATGTTTGTTTGTTTATTTGTTTATTTATTTATTTGCTTTTGGCTATATTTTTCTTCAAGGTGTGATTAATCTTCTCTACCTTCCCAGAAGCATGAGGTCTCCATGCCATGTGGAGTCTTCACTTGATTCCTAAAAATTTACTAACCTTCAGTGTAATTTCTGAAATAAACGCTGGTCCATTATCACTTTCTATGCTGCCAGAGAGGCCAAAGCAAATAATTATTTCCTTCAGTAAGCCTTTCACTACCTCAGGGATTTCTCTCTTCTAGTAGGATAGGCTTCTACCCATCCTAAAAAGGTGTCAACAAAGACTAAAAAATTTTTCCACCTTCAGACCCTTGGCATATTGGTAAAGTCTATTTGCCAGTCCTCAAACGGGCACTATCCTTGATATTGTTTCCTTTATTTTTTTGATGGGGATCTGTCTTGGGATTGTTATTCTGATGCACAGCACATCTAACGATTACTATTTGTATGGCTTTAGAAATTTCAGGACCTGTGAGCCACAGTTTAATACAGGTGGTTAATGAGTCTCTTCCATAGTGAGTGGCCTCATGAAAATGCTGCATTACTAGCTGTACTAAATATTTAGGATGCAATATAACTCCTTTCTTATTCTTTCTCTATGCACTATCAGGACCTTCTTCATCAAAACCCCAACTCTTAGCTTTCTTTAAGCCTGAAGTTGAATATTCAAGTTCAGATTATGACAAGTCTATAACATGTACCAAAGGTATTATAAATATTCCTTTACCTTTGCCCTGCCCAAGATCACATACAAGATAAGGTGGGAGTTGTGAATATCAGTAAACATACTGGAGGAGAGGATCCACCAACAAAGGAGCCACCAATGGGTAAAACCTAAGTAAAACAAGAAAGCCAACTCAAATGGAAAAAAAAGTCAACCCAAGTGCATCCAGACAATGACATCAAAGAGAGCACATCACTGAGTCCCACAGAACTCCTACCATAGAAGTTCACCCTATGAAGATAGCAAGCAAGGCAAAGCATCAGGAATCACAGGAACAAAGAGAGTCACCTAAAATGGAGAGACAAAGAAATAACGTGCAATTGAAAAGAATGGAAGACTCCCCACTAAAAGAGATAAATGAAATGGAGGTAAGCAAATTATCAGATATAGAATTCAAAATAATGATTATCAGGATACTCAAGGAACTCACAGACAACTACAAGGAACTGAGTGGGAACTATAATAGTGCGAAAAAGGAAATGGAAACTATAAACAAGAACCAGGAAGAAATGAAGAACACAATAACAGCACAATTTACAATAGCCAAGTGCTGGAAACAGCTTAAGTACTCATCAGTAAATGAGTGGATCAAAAAACTGTGGTACATTTATACAATGGAATACTATGCAGCAGAAATAAAGAAGGAGCTCCTGCCCTTCATGACAGCCTGGATGGAACTAGAGAGCATTACGCTAAGTGAAATAAGCCAGCTAGTGAAATACAAATATCATATGTTTATAAGTGGAACCTCATCAATAAAGCAACAAATTAGCAAAATAAAACCAGAAACTTGGAAATAAAGAACAAACTGACAGTGGCCAAAGGGGAAGGGGGAGGGGGATAATGGGGAGAGAAGGGGAAGAGGCAAGGAAGTGAACACAAATAGAGAACTCATGAGAACGGACAGTGGAAGTAGTTTGACTATGTTCATGGGGGGATAAGGTAGGGGTGAGCAATAGAGAAAAAGGTAGGACAACTGTAACTGAACAATAAACTTAAAAAAAAAGAAATGGAAAAAAAATGATCCAGGACACAAGACACAGGTCCCAAATAGAAAATCTCCAGTCAACAGATGAAAGGATGTTAGAGAAATTGCCAGACTTCAACTTTTATCTGATTAATCTTTCCTGAATTCCAAATCCCTTACCTACACTTTTTCCTCCTTATAAAAAAGTCTGACTTGAAATAAAATGTAAGATGGTTTGTCAGGGTACATAACCCTTCTTCC
The DNA here is from genome assembly GCA_004026765.1 of Micronycteris hirsuta. Lineage (NCBI taxonomy): Eukaryota > Metazoa > Chordata > Mammalia > Chiroptera > Phyllostomidae > Micronycteris > Micronycteris hirsuta. Next base: position 15,560 of record PVJI01024738.1, read on the forward strand.
CAGATTGCTGGCCATCTTAATAAAGGACCCATAACAATTCAATTGCTGTCTTTGCTTATTGGTTCTGGTAGAGATAGGTAGCATTAATGCCAAATTTTCAGGTTTCATATTCTGGATACTTCACTGGGAGAGATTTGGGGACTATCCTGTAAGTCTGGGTATTTGGCAGGGAGTCCCACTGGCTGCTTGGACTGAGGGGCCTCCGAGGTGTGGATCTCGAGACTCTCTAGCAGCTGCCAAGTGATTTCACTTAGAGATTCACCACCTGCAATTCCTTGGCACCTCCTATTGTGTTCACTTTTGATTGAATCACTGTGCTTTCTTCAGGCTACAATCCCAGGTCATGACTTGGATCAGCAGGAATTAAGGTGCCTTCTGTTTTACAGAGCTCTGTCTGGTAAAAAGATGTCTTCTGGTTGAATTAATGTGCCTTATGGTTTGGTTTGTGTGATTTTACAGAGCTCCATCTGGTAGAATGCGGGGGAGGGAGCCTCCGTTCCAGGAAACAGCACTTTGGGAGAGTTTTGGCTGATTGGTTGGCCTATGTTGATAAATCTATGACTAAAAAGAAAACTTTTTAAATTGCAATACTGTTTGTCTTATTTACTAGATAATCTAGACTCAGGAGATTGGTGGCTGCTGAATAGGTCTTTAAACAACTATACTACACTGCAATTAGAGGGTATTTTTTGTCAAAGATCAGGGGAGTGGGACAAAATGCCTTACCGAGAAACTTTCATAGTTTATATAATAGAGATGCAGGATTAAAAGGAAATAAGTTAATGGTACAGAGAAAGAGGAATTTACCTGTAAAAGACAGAAACTCAGAAGAGGTGGGCCAGGAAGATCTAGATATTATAGCTGTTGCAAGCATGACCAGGGTTCCCATGGCCCCTCCAGCCCTGTGGGATCTTCCTCCTTACTTAGCTGAGGCAACTGGGGAAGGGAGCCTGAGCTGGTCTCTAGGTCTTGAACTCATCAGTGAACCAAATATGGTGAAGGACAAACCCCTACTTGGGCAGGACAATACCTTTTGTAAAAACTTCCTGTGGGAGTAGGTCCAGAGGGGCGGTCCACTGGATATTATTGGGCACATAATCCGTTTTCTACATCAGATCTGTTAAACTGGAAAAGCTCTGAAAGGGCCAGACTATAGCCTCTTAGAATGGACGAAGGAGTTCACTCGGGCTTTTGAGTCCCTGAAGGTGCACCTGGCTTCTATAACAGCCTTGGGGCTTCCAAACCTACTAAAGCCCTTTCAATTATACATTCGTGAAAGGAAAGGCATTGCCCCAGGAGTCCTCACCCAAATGCTTAGTGACATTGCAACTCATAACATACTTGTCAAGGAAATTAGATCACACTTTCCAGGGGTGGCCAGCCTACTTGAGAGCTGTGGCAGCCACCTGAGAGCTCTTACAGGAAGCTGAAAATTTTTCCTTGGGACAGGCTATCAACATTTATACACCCCACCAAGTGTAGTGCCTGCTGGAGCAAAAGGGAAACTTGTGGCTCACTGCTGGAAGAATGGGCAGGTATCAAGCCATTCTCAACAATCCCAATGTCTCCCACAAAACTGTAAATAAGTTAATTTCTGCCTCTCTTTTTCAGGAGCCTGACTCAGCTGCACGAATACATGACTGTGCTGAGATAGTTGAGGAGGTTTGTTCCAGCCAAATAGATTTACAGGACCATCCTCTAGAAGAGGCAGGCTGGACTCTATGTGTAGAGGAAACAGTTATATGGACAAAGGAAACAGAAAGGCTGGGTATGCACAGTTGTGACTCTTGAAGGAAGAGTACAGGTCAAAGCCTTGCCACCATAAATCTGCTCAGAAAGCTGTATTGATTGCATCAATGAGGGTACTGGAATTGTCCCATGGAAAGAGTGAATGTGTATACTGACTCAAGTAAACTTTCCTAATTCTCCATGCATATCATTCCATCTGGAAGGAAAGAAGACTATTAACCTCCAATAAAAAGGAGCAGAAACATGAAGCAGAAATTTTAAAATTGTAAGAAGCTGTCCAGGAACAATTATTAGTGGCTGTTATGCACTGCTCCTAGCATCAGAAAGAGGACATTGATTCCAGAAGATGGCGGCAAGATAGGGGGGAGCGGAGTCCACTTCATCATGCCCACTGGTGAAACACCTAGCCAATTTTCTGAGGAACAGAGTGAACATCCAACAGTATTCCAGCGTATATGAAGATCGGTGACCAAGATTATAGGGGAAATTGAATGACTGGATGGTAAGGAGAGCACTTTGGAATGAAAAGGTCCCTGGGACCAGCGAGGGGAGCAGGGTGGGCTGCAGCCCCAGACCCGGCAGCTGCCGGGTCTGCTAAAAGATTCTTGGGAGAAAGCCAGGTTGGGATGTATGAGAGGCCAAATGCTTGTTAGAACTGGCAGGTGTAAATAGGAAGAATTTTTCAAAAAGAAAAATAGGAAAAAATTGGCACCCCCTGGCTGTTTGGAGAGGCCCTGCCCCCAACAGCCCCAGAGTCGGTACACGCCTGGGGATAGGAGGCCCAGGGCAGCCTGCCTGCCCAGTCTCCAGAAGCACTGGGGTGAATGCACAAACGGTGGCCCTTGGCCCGTGGGGGCTTGCACTCCCATCAAGGGGAATTCGAGACTGTAGGACCCCAGTGACCCGTGGCCTGTCCCTACCCACTCCAGAAGAACCGGAAACAGTTTGCAACAAGTGGCTCTGGGGCCAGTGTGGCTTGCGAAGTCAATCAAGGGGAATTAGGGACCGTGTGCACCCTGTGATCCGCAGACCACTCGTGCCCACTTAAAAAATACCAGGGACGGTGCACAACTGGTCCTCCTGGCCCGCGGCTCACCAGCGCCCAATCCAGGGACAAAAGGGGACAGTGAACACAGGTACTGCGGAGCTCACACCAACATCCGGGAACAAAGCGCTTGCCACCCAGCCCCAGCCCACAGAGCCCTGCAGGGCCGATTGGCTCTCCAGAGGGAGGAGAAAGACAGAAGCTCCCCGTTGAGGAGAGCAGCAGTCCTCACAAACTCTTGACTCACTGTGGGGGCCAAACAACCCAGAAGGGATACTTAGAGTTCCCAGCATCTAGACCAGCAAAGAGAAAGTAAGCAGTGGAAGAGTTGCCCCTAACTGGTGCACCTCAAAAAATGGCACAACAATAGACCCAATCTGAACCCAGAAGCACGCCTAGGAACTGGGCTGGAGGCCGGACAACAGTGAGCAGTGCATCTCAGGAAGGCAGAAAAGCACAACTAAAATCTTCCCAGCCTGATGCAGCCAGGAAAGACCAAAAGAACAGGCCTGGCCAGACACTTTTAAAACCAGAAAGCAGAAGGGTTTTTTTTTCACCCTTCTCCTTTCTGTTCTTCTTTATTTTTTTTAAATTCCTTCTTCCTCCCTTTCCTTTAGTATTCCTAGCCCCCTCCTCCTTTTACTTCTTATTTTTTCACTTTTTTTGTTTTAATTTATAAAAAAATAGAAAAATATTTTTTATTTTAATTTGTTCTTCTGTTCTTTCCTTATTTCTTTTTTATTCCTTTTTCCTTTCCTTATATTATCCTTTCTCCTTTCCTTCACTCCTTTTTTCTCCGCCTCTCTTCTTTACCTACAAGTGAGACATTAAAACCTGAAGCTGTGAAAACACCAGATTCAGATCCGGACAGTGGTCAGCCCAAAAAACAGAGACAGTGAGACAAATTTAACTTCGCTACTCCAGAAAACTTGCAAGGTGGGAGTGGTGAACACCAGTACACCTGCTGGAAGAGGAAATCCACCAAAGGGAACCACCAACAGAAAACAACTGAAGAAGGTGCAGAAGGAAGTGGAACCCACACTAAATTCAATCCAGGAGCAAACGGATAATACACCAATTGGTGGAGAAATTACCCACAACAAACAACTGAATAAGAGTGAGAGAGAAGCCTCAAAACATTGTTCACACAGAAGAATCAGCTTCAACAAAACCTGTCCACACCTGAAAAACAGAATACAAGGTGTGGTGGACAGGGTGTCCCTTAGTTAACTAGCTGGAGGAAAATACCCACCAAAGAAAGACCCAATAACAAACAAAACCCAAAGACATACAAAGAGCCAACATAAACAACAGTCCACAACCAGTGAGCTAGGGAGATCAAGGAGACTACACAACTGAATCTCGCAGATATTGTACCACAGAAGGTCATACCATAAAACCAAGGAGTCAGAACAGATCAATTTAAGAAACAGAGGCTAGCAAGAAGAGTCTCACAAACAATGGGAATACAAAGAAACAATCCCCAAATGAAGGAAAGGAGGAAGCCCCAGAAAGAATGATAAATGAAACAGAGGCAAGCCAACTATCAGATATTGAGTTCAAAGCATTGCTTATCAGGAAGTTCAATGGGCTCACCCAGAATTACCAGAAACTACAGGGAAACTACAATGAATTCACTGTAAACCATATCAACATGAAAAAGAAAATATAAACTATCCACAAGAGCCAAGAGGAAATGAAGAATACAATATCGGAACTGAAGAACACAATAGAAGGAATCAAAAGCAGGCTCAATGAAGCAGAGTATCGGATCAGTGAGCTGGAGGGCAAGGTAGAAAAAAACACCCAAAAAGAGCAGGAAAAAAAAAGAGAGACTCAGAAAGAATGAAGAAGTATTAAGGGAAAAGCAGGACAACATGAAATGCAATACTATTTGTATAACAGGGATACCAGAAGGAGAAGAAGAAGAGCAAGGGATAGAAAACCTATTTGAAAAAGTAATGATGGAATCTTCCCTAATCTGATGAGAGAAAAAGTCACATAAACCCAGGAAACACAGAGAGTCCCAATCAAAAGGAACCCTAACAGGCCCAGTTCAAGACACATCATAATTAAAATGGCAAAATTCCAAGACAAAGAGAGGATCTTAAAGGCAGCGAGGCAGAAACAGAAAGCAACATACAAGGGAGCCCCAATAAGGCTAACAGTTGACTTCTCAATGAAAACACTCCAAGCCAGAAGAGAATGGCAAGAAATATTCCAAGTAATGAGAACCAGAGGCCTGTAACCAAGGCTAATGTACCCAGCAAGGCTCTCAATCAAGATACATGGCCAAATAAGGAGCTTCCCAGACAAAAGAAGTCTAAAAGAATCACCTCCACCAAAGTGGCTCTGCAGAGGATGCTAAAGTGACTGCTTTAAGAAAAGGAAGGAAAAGAGAGAGAGAGAGAGAGGAACACAGGTACAAAAAAATGGCAATGAATAAGTACCTATCAATAATAGCCTAAAAGTAAATGGATTAAATGCTCCAATCAAAAGACATAGAATAGCTGAATGTATAAGAAAGCACGACCCACACATATGCTGCCTACAGGAGACTCACCACAGGACAAAAGACCTACACATATTGAAAGTGAAGGGCTAGAAAGAAGTTTTCCAGGCAAATGGACAGGAAAAAAGAGCCAGGGTAGCAACACTCATATCAGACAAAATAGACTTCAAAAGAAGGGCCATAAAGAGAGACCCAGAAGGACACTTCATAATACTCAAGGGAAGAATCCACCAAGAAGACATAAACATTGTAAATATATATGCACCCCACACAGGAGCACCCAAATACATAAAGAAAATCTTGGAGGTCTTCAAGAAAGACATTGATAGCAACACAATTATAGTAGGGGACTTCAACACCCCACTGTCAAAAATGGACAGATCTTCCAAACAAAATATCAACAAAGATAATGTGGCATTGAGCAATGCCCTAGTTCAAATGGACTTAACTGATATATAGAGAGCCTTTCACTCCAAAGAAGCTAAATACACATTCTATTCAAATGCACATAGAACAGTTTCAAAGATAAACCATATGATAGGCCACAAAACAAGCCTCAACAAGTTAAGGAAAATTGAAATCATATCAAGTATTTTCTCTGACAACAAGGTACTGAAATTAGAAACCAGCCCAAAGG
>PVJI01024739.1:0-21783 GCA_004026765.1 Micronycteris hirsuta
ATTTACTACTCCACTAGCTCCCTTTCTCTCCTTGCCCTCCAACAGGAGGAAACCCAGCCTGGGGTCAAGGCCTAAAGGGATCCACGGAGTCGTGCAAATAGGCTACAAGGTAGGGAGATACACAGAATGTTAAGGTTGGCAGATGTTTAACACAGATGTTAAACCTGGTCATCCCTATATCTCTCTATCAAATATTGTTTCACTCTTTTTCTTACTATTTCCAACAGGTAGTCAGGCTCTTGGTGTTTGCTTGATTATGATTTTTTTTTATTTTTATTTTTTGGCCAGGCCAAAGGTAAAAGCTGCTTGAAGAGCAGAGGGCATGGAGAGAAAGGGATATACTTCTGGGGGTGTGGCTGGGGTTTCCCTCTATTAGGAAGGAAACAGGTGGCCACGCCCTGGGGAGAAGGCAAGGCCTTGGAGGAGGTGGCACATCTAGGGAGTCCGGTTCGCCTGCTCTCCCAGCCTCACCCGAAGGGACACCATGGCGTCCTACGTACCTGGTGTCTGCAGAAGCCCGCGGGATCTTTGCTCAATTTGGGGAGAGGGTCCCCCATACCAACTACTCTGAATTCCTAACCAGTTGAGCAGGATGGCATTTTAGAGTTAGATTTAATAGAGAAAATAAAATGATGAATAGTTCTTGAACATCTGTATTTATGAACAACATTTTATGCTTGCTTCAGGCTTCTTTTTTGCATCTCTTTCTGTCTCTTCCTCCATCTTTCAACTCATCTCTTCTTTTACTGCTTCTGGCTCCTCCCACATGGCTGGTGTGATAGTATGGGTCTGGCCTCAGAGTGGGGGCCTCTCTATGAAGTGAGCAGAAACTAGCAGTGAGTGGCTCAGAGCAGAGGAGCATGGAGCCCTGGCCTGGGCAGCTCTGCCGTAATCAGTGTGGGGAGGTCCTCACCTTCACCCAGGTCACTTTCCATGACTTCTCCCCCTGTCTGAGAGCTAAGACCTAGGGCCAAAATCAGTCATGAACCTGGGGTAGGGAACAAGAAAGCCTGTCAGCCTATCTCTGTCCAGGTCCTGAGTCTGAGGTCCAAAATGGGTCTCTGCACAGCAAGCCAATCTCCAAATTCCTTCTTCTTTTCTTCCGTAATAATACAAACTTCCTTAAGAATACAACCACCCAGAATGAAAACTACATTTCTCAGCTTTTCCTATAACTAGGTACGGCCTGAGACTAAATTCTGGCAATGGGATGAAAGTAGAAATGTTCTGGGTGATTTTTGGGAAATGGCCTGGGTTGCTGTGGCCTTATTTGTCTTTCTTTCTCCTTAATCTGGAATAACAGTGGACAAATTTCTGTAAAGGACCAAATAATAAATATTTTCAGCCCTGTGGGTCATATGAATTCTGTCACAACTACCCAATTCTGCTGTTGAACTTGGACAGCAGCTACAGGCTATGCATAAATGAATGGGTATGGCTGTGTTCTAGTAAGACCTTATTTACCCAAACAGGTGGAGGATTGGATTTGGTTGTGGGTGGTATTTTGCCTATCCCTGGTCTAGGAGGCTTATGTGCTGGCTTGAATGAGAGCATCCATGTTGGCCCAAGAGGTGGAAATCATATACTGAGTATGGCAGAGAAATAAGCTAGAAGGAACCTGAGTTCCCAGTTTTCACAGAGCCACCCTATGAGCCCTCTCGATTTCATTCATGTGAGAGAAATAATTTTGTATCTTCTTTAAGCTATTGTCAGTTGCAAATGAGCCTAATCCTGACTAATACACCATTTATGTGTGGTTAAACCGAACTCACCAGGTAGAAGTCTATTGAAGAATATGGCATCAAAGCTCTACTATTTTCCAGGAGTGTATTCTGTACTCCCTATACCTTCAGAATTTCCCACCCATCTTGATTAAGGAAGGCCAACTTTGCAGTTGATGTATGAGACCCACAAGATGGTGAGAGGCATGCAGAGAAAGTCCGCATCACTGATAGGCCCGGGGGTTGGCAGGATGGAACATTTCATGGCAGCAGGCTGGCTCTACCAGCTCTGCACACTAAACCCAGCTCTGACACATGCTAATGAGACTTACAAGGTACAAATGCAAGTGCACCGAGTTTTAGCACTTTTTTTGGTTGTCGGTCAGAAGCTGTCCCTAGAATCAGTAGTATTGGGAGAACCGGTGGCATCCTTAAGTAATTATTCCAAAGAAGAAATTTAGTTTTTTGCATCTGAGGGACTGACTCTGCTGGATTCCTTGGGAAATCCAAGGCCCATTTCATAGGATATGGGAGTCTGACACAAACGGAAAGAATCATGGGGTACTAGGAAAAGAGCTATGAAAAAACCCCTGCAACTTGGCTCTGACTCCAAAGATGTTTCCTTTCCCATAGCTGCTGGAACATTGTAGCTGACCCCTTGCTAGGAGCGTTGTCCACTCTTCTCATGCCCCAAGCAATGCTGCAGTTGCTTCTGGGGTCAGACTTCTGCTTTGTGGAAGCTGTGCAGTGGTTATTGCTGGAGAACAGAAGGCAGAGTGGTGGTGATGTGCTCACATTCTGTCTTCAAGCATTTAAAGGTGTGTATGTATGTGGTGTATAATGAAGCATTGGTGAGCAAATTGTTGTTAATATTTCAGGAAAGGGGTGGAGGTGAGGAATGAGCTACTTTAGAAACAAGAGACAGAGATTTGATCACACCTAAAGGAGAAAATCTTAGCCTTCAGAGTCATGAACTGCTATACCGGGAAACTGACATGAGGGTGCCAAATCCCTGATTTGAGATGGTGCGGGGTGGGGGGAGGAATGCAGACGTCAGAATCACATAGACCCAGGTTCACATCCTGGCAGTCTCTCACTTGCTGAATGGACCTGTTGTTCAATGTCTCTCTGCCTTAGTTTCCTAGTTCACAGTGTGGTTTTGTGACTCAGGCTTCTTGTAACTTGTTTCTCCTCCATCCTCAGTAGATACATTCACTTCGTGGTTCAAGATGGCTGCTCTCACTCCAGCCATTACACATGTAATACAGACCAAGGATTGGAAAACTACCATCCATAAGCCAAATCCAATCCTCTACCTGCTTTGGTTAGTAGATAATACTACTGCCGACTTCCCAGGAATGCTGTAAGGAATGGATGTGATAATGTTCATAAAAGGCTATCACAGTGTCTTATTCAGAACAAATGCTCAGAATATACGAAATGACAGATGAGACCCCATAGGCCATGTGCAGTTCAGACATTAAGCCTAAGTGAGGCAGCTTAATGACTGCCTGGTATCTGTGCAGGTTGGATTGTGTTGAGGACCAGGACAATTTCTACTGTGAAGATCTTTCTAGTTTTTTTTCTTTGTGCCAGGGATGCTTTTCCTTAGCTTCCCTGGCTTGGTCAAAGCCTCCTCACACATTCTGAGGATCCTCTGTGGACCTCACTTAGTTGCACTGTCATCAGCATCTGCTGTTCATGGTGTATGGGGTCATTTGATTGATGCACATCTCCTCTACCAGACTCTAAGTTCCTAGAGGGCGGGTTATATTAATTCTCTCATCATGGTATCCTCAGCAGCCAGCAGAGCACCTGGTACATAGTAAATGCTCAATAAATGTATGTATGATGAATGAAGGCTCTGTACCTCCAGGTTGTATTTACATTGTTTCTTTCTGTTCTCTTACATTGATTTGCATAACTATTTTCTTAACACGACCAGTTTGCACTTTGCTCCTAGCTTCAGATGTCCATCTGGGAGGGCTTGTACCTCAGTGAGCTCCATCACATCTGGTTGTGGAGGAAGGCGGCTGACCAGAGGCTTCCAGAGGATGTGGGGCAAAGTCTGGGGAGCTGTCAGATAGAAGGACAATTTTTCTTCAGCTGGCCTGCTGCATAACTATTCCCTTTCAAAGGCTTTGGACTAATCAGAATTTCAAAGGATACTTTTAAGTGTAATAGGATTCTACCAGAAAAAGCAATGAGTGAGGTGGTGGAGCTGTTTATTCCTCTAGTTGCTATTCTAGGCTTGTAGTAAAGATAGCTAGGGCCTTGCAACTTTATTTTCATTCCTGTACAAAATGAAAAAATCTAATGGGATGGCAAGAGGGTGGTGATGGCAAGACCAGAAAGAAATACGCAACTTGGCTCCTTGCCTCAGTTATTCCAGGCAGAACAGAGGAGCACAGAAAGCAAATAGGACAGTGTCATTCTTAGCTGACTTGTTCTGTGAAGTGGAGGTCAAGTTTCCCCTTCCTTCTGCAAAAGAGCCTTAGTGGGTCTCCGTGCTTCGGACAGATTCTCAAACACAGACAGGATTCTATGTAGAAAGTGTTGAACATTCGCTTGAAATTAAAATCACTAGTATTAACAGTTTTCACTGGTTTTTATAACTGTGTCTTTTGATCACAGTAGTCTTGGGGAAAATCGTGTAGAAGAAAAAACATACAACCACCAAATAACCCCTTCTGAAAATTATGGCAGCAGGAGAGGGAACCTGGGAGAATATGCAAGTGCATGTGGCATTTAAGAAGATCTGCACCTGCTTTTCTCAGGCCAGCTGTCAGACTATTCAGAGAAGAGCACTGTTCTTTCTGGAAATACTTGGGACTGAAAGCATCTGCAAAGGGGTTGATAGAAGCTTTCTGGGATTGATTGTATGAAAATTGTGCCAATCATCATTTTAGAAATTTGAACAGAATCAGAACAGGTACTGTGTTTTAAAGACTGGCGTTGAGGTTTTGACACTCCGCTAAGTGTTGCATATGCCAAAAAGTGGCAGCAGTAGCACACAGCTGCTGTGCACGTAAAATTGTCATTTCCACGCTCAGCTGCTTTATAACCAGGTTCCAGGTGCTACTCGGAGAAGCAGTGGAACGAGAGTATTGATCAGCCCATCTGAACAGCAAAAACATCAGGCAACAGCTGGGAGGTGGCCTATGCAAATCCTTAAGTGGGGCCCTGTCCTGCGGAGCCTCTGGTCCAGCATTCAGACATTAATTCATGGCACCAGGCCTCCAGCCGACCTGTCTCTCACCCCTTGGCCATCCTGGAGCCTGCATCCTTGATTCTGCTTCTTGGAGTCCAACCTCGTGGAGGCAGTTACTGAAATTTAATGGAAAGCATGTGAAAAGAATGATGTATTTGGGCAATTCGATAGCTATCTTAAAAAGCTGTGCCTGGGCATTATTCCTGAGCAACTACATTTAGTTTCTCACAGAGCACACATGCCTGAAGGGTACAAATAGCCAACGCTGCTATTTAGAACCACCCAGGGCTCCTGCTGTGCCTTTAGTTGAGTGCAATTGCATTACCTAATGAATAATCAATGTTGAGCTGACACCTAAGGGTCCAAATACTAATTCTGAACTAAATTCACTGATTCGTTTTCTGTTTCTAATCTTTACCACAGAGCTTATTCTTCAAGTGTGGAACCCCTCTTTTGTCACTGACCTTCAGCCCACCAGTTTCAGTGGCCATCCGGGAGACCCGTGGGACTGTGGGTGTTAGAGTTTAGGAGAGATAGACAATATATATACTGTTGGGCCCACCTATGACTTTAATCCGCTATTGCCTTTATCTGCTTTATTGTTCTCACTCATTCATTTATTCCCTCACTCAACAAATATTTCTTTGCCAGGGACTCTGCAGGTGTTGGACCTGAGGAATGATTTTTGTTTTGTTCCTGCCTTGGGGAGTTCAAGATCCTGGCAGTCCCAGCATGTGGCAGTAATTCACCTTGACTTTGGACTTTTTCTCTCTGGGTTTCAGATGTTGGAATGGACCAAGCCTGGAGATTTACAGTCAAGGCCCAGTTCTACTGGATTCTGCATCAGTTCGGTGATGTTGCACTGCCTGGTGGTGGCAAAGTCTAGTGTGCTGATTCCTCACTATAGAAGAATGTCTTTCATTTTTTCACCCTGTAGAATTCTGATATGGTATGTCAGAGCAACCAGAGGGAAGGACCACCTTCTATTCATCTTTGCTTTCTCAGCTTCTGGCACAAAGCCAAGCATGTAGGAGGAGCTCTCAAAATGAATAAAGTGTGAATGGATATAGTTTCTCAAAGTGTTAGATCTCACTCTGGGATTAATGTGGTCATCTTCCCAGATGAAGGGAAGCTTTATTTCTTCAATGCATTCTTCAGGATCTAAAATGCAGATAGGAAAGAGCTACACTTTAGCTCCCTATGAATGCAGCCAAATCAGATGTGACTAGAGGTGCTTCCTAGCAGAGCTTAAGTTCTCTGTTCTGTTGGCAGTCAGGGACATTTACTGCAGATGGAAGTTGGCAGGAAGTGGCTACACTCAGAGACTGATCAGAAGTTTGGGGACCAAACTGGTCACTGGTGTGGAGTCCCTTCTACATATCTCTCTCTGGAACCAGGATTTCATTTGTGTAACAAGTGGCATGTAAGGACTATTTTAGTTATTGGGGATATAGCTGTGAGCAAACAGTCAAAAATCTCTGTCTTCATGGAGAATTTCACAGAGCATTTGTGTGAAAGTGTGTATGTGCGCTCAATAAACAAAATAAATACTTAAAAGGTGTATTAGAAAGTTTCAGGTGGTAAGGGGACAATTTTAAATAGAGAAGGCAGGGAAGTCTAATCAGAAAGGTGACATCTGAGGACAGATCTGCAGCTGGTGGGAAAGGATATCACAGACAGAGGGAGAAGGAATTGTTAGCCTGTGGTGAGTTGTGCCTCCATGTTCAGGGAGCAGCAAGAAGACCTGTGTGGCTGGAGGTGAGGGAAAGCAGATCAGGGAGGCAGTTTTTGGGAAAGGGAGGAACAAACATCACCCATATGTTTCTCCCTACCAAATTTTTTCAGCTTGTTTGAGGGCCTACACAAGTTAGTCACCAGGGAATCTGGATCAAAATCTGACAAAAAAGAAAAAAAGAGGCAGTCATTGGCTATAGATGGGAATAGAATGCTGAGATTTCTCTGCTCCCCATCTGATGCCATGTGGGTCAGGATCCGGGAAGGGAGCTTGGCACCCTTAAGTGCAGTGCCTTGGGAAGTTTAATAAGGCACTATTTACAAAGTGGGGGTAGAGAATAAAGGGAGTGCGAAGGCACATTGCCCTGTTCAAGGGGTCACCTATAGCAGGGGCTGACACCACTCCTAGGCCTGAAGATGCAGAGGGAGAGCAGTCACTGTTAGTATGAGGATGGCTGCACAGAGAGGTCTGCTTGTAGAGCTATGACCTTTGGTTGATGGCACAGTTAGTTCATGGAGACTGACACAAGATAGCAGAAGCAGTAATTTCCCACACTCATTTTCTCCTTTCCTCCTAGTAGCTCCCATGGGCTGACTTCAACTTAAAACTGGAGGCCAAGGGAGCTCATAGATGTGGTTCACATGGGTCTGACTCTGGTTACAGAGCTGGGTGGAGGAGGATGGAGAGTGTATCTGAAGGTGTGAATGGAAGACACTGATGTAGATGCTCTGGACTAGAGAGAGGAGGGGGATATGGAACCAAGTATAAATGAGACTGAGAAGCCACAACCTATCTGCCTAAGCAAGGTGGTCTCTCCCAGGTTTCTGCTTAGAAGCCAAGCAGCCTGAGGTGGTCTCACCACTGTCCTGGGAGGTCCACCCAACAACCCTCAGCCTGATGACCACTGCATGTGCCCTTGTAGTGATGCTCATCTATGCACGGAGACTCTGTCCAATGCCCCATCTGCTCATCATTTATGAACAGCAGCCAGTGCCCACATATGGGAGGTGGAAGATTTACACCTGCTTTTTACATTTAATTTAGAAACTCCTCCTAGGACCAATCTGGAATTACAGATAAATTGCAGAGAAATCATCCTGAATAACCAACTGAAATCCTCACCAGAGAGAAGCCTTATGACCATGGACAGACAGAAGGAATCACTTTACCACAATGTGACTGGTAGGGAGTGTGGGAGAGGTGCAAGAAGGCTGGCTAGGCTTTCATGGGTGGTAGCTGAAGTGCTAGAGAGATATTTCAGTGGCTGGGGGATTCCCCCAAGAAGTGTGGGGTCTAAACACCAAGCTAGGCTACCCACACTATAGCACCAGAGTCAGGAAGGGACCAAGATAACATCCTGGTATATAAAACAGCAGGGTTTCTGCCTGTTAGGAGAGACAGCTAGAGACACAGAGAAGCTCTTAAAGGACCAACACACAAAATTTCTTTAGCAGCCACTTACCCTAGGCTCCAGCAAAGGGAGGCCAGAGTGGACTGGAGATGCTTGAGGAGAGTCTGGGGTTGGTAGCTCTGGGAAGAGAACTGAAGGAACAGCTTCCAGGATCCTTGAGCTAAATCATTCTCCATATTGCAGAAGCCATTTTTTTTTTTTAAAGATTTTATTTATTTATTTTTTAGAGAGAGGGGAAGGAAGGGTGAAAGAGAGGAAGAGAAACAGCAATGTATGGTTGCCTCCCACATGGCCCTCACTGGGGACCCGGCCTGCAACCCAGGCATGTGCCCTGACTGGGAATCGAACTGGGATCGTTTGGTTCCCAGCCCGCATTCAATCCCCTGAGCTACACCAGCCAGGGCTGCAGAAGCCATCTTTCTCAAGCAGAGCACTCCTTTTCAAGTGGCATCAGCTTGAGGGGAAGCAATAGCCTTGCCACAGGATTTACTCTGCCCCACCCTATGAAGCTTAAGCCAGGTTGCTGATTACAGCTTGATTAGTTTAGCAACTGATCAGTCTCATAGCTATAGATGAACAACTAAGGAAGAAAATACAAAGAAGCAGTCAAAATGGGAAGACAAAGAAACAGAACCCAAATGAAAGAACAAAATAATTCTCCAGAAGAACTAGATGAAATGGAGGCAAGCAACTTATCAGATAGAGAGTTTAGAGTAATGATTTTAAGGATATTCAACAGCATGAAAAAAGACATAGAAGCCCCCCCCCCCAAAAAAAAGACCAGTCAGAAATAAAGAATGCAATATCTGAAATAAATAATACACTGGAAGGAATAAATAGTAGGGTAGATGAAGCAGAGGATTGAATCAGTGATTTGGAAGACAAGGTAGAAAAAAGCACACAGGCAGAGCAGCAAAAAAAAAAAAAAGAATTTTAAAAATGAGGAGTGCTTAAGAAATATTTTGGACAACATGAAGTGTAACAATTTCTACATCATGGGAATAGCGGAAAGAGAAGAGAGCAAGCAAGGGATTAAGAACTTATTTGAATAAATAATGACCAAAACCTTCCTTAATCTGGAAAAGGAAAAAGACAGACAAGTCCAGGAAGCTCACAGAGTCCCAAGCAAGTTGGACCAAAGGGCCTACACCGAGACACATCATAATTAAAATGATAAGGCTTAAAGACAAGGAGAGAATCCTAAAAGCTGCAAGAGAAAAGCAGGTAGTTACCTAACATGGGAGCACCAATTAGACTGTCATCTGATTGCTTATCAGAAACATTTCAGGCCAGAAGGGAGTGGCGTGAAATATTCAAGGTGATGAAAAGCAAGGACCCACAACCACAGCTACTTTACCCAGGAAGGCTATCATTTCAAATTGAAGGGGAAATAGACTAGACTTCCAGCTAAGATGGAGGTGTAGATAGATACACTGCCTCCTTGCATGCCCAAAAGAAGGACAACAACAAATTTAAAAACAAAAAACAAGCAGAACTGACAGAAAATTGAACTATATGGAAGCCCGACAACAAAAGAGTTAAAGAAGAAACATTCATCCAGACCGGTAGAAGGGGCAGAGACTGGCAGCTGGGCAGAGAGGACTCCTGGCAAGTCAGCGGCTGGAGGAACAGGGCAGGTGAGGCAGCAGCTGGCAGAGCAGGCAGTTCCACATTTGCATGAGGATAAACTGGGAGGAACAACCAGGGAGCAAGACAGATGATGCAACTCAGGGTTCCAGAGCAGTGAAATAAAGCCTCAAAACCTCTGATTGAAAAAATCTGTGGGGGTTGCGGTGGCAGGAGTAACTCCCAGCCTCACAGGAGAGTTCGTTGGAGAGATCCACAGGGTCCTAGAATGTACACAAGACCGCCCACCTGGGAATCAGCACCTGAAGGGCCCAACTTGCTTATGAGTAACAGAGCAAGTGACTGAAAGCCGGCTGAGATTGAGCAAGTGGCATTGTTCCCTCTCTGAACCCTCCCCCACATACAGTGCCACAACACAACTACTTGGATTGCCCTGCCCTGGTGAATACCTAAGGCTCTGCCCCTTACTACATAACAGGTGTGCAGAACAACAACAACAAAATGGTCCAAACGAAAGAATAGATCAAAGCTCCAGAAAAATATACAACTAAGCAGTGAAGAGATAGCCAACCTATCAGATGCACAGTTCAAAACACTGATAATCAGGATGCTCATAGAACTGGTTGAGTATGGTTGCAAACTAGAAGAAAAAGTGAAGGCTATGAAAAATGAAATAAAGAAAAATGTACAGGGAACCAATAGTGATGGGAAAGAAACCAGGACTCAAATCAATGGTTTGGACAGAAGGAAGAAATAAGCATTCAGCCAGAACAGAATTAAGAAACAAGAACTCAAAAAAATGAGGAGAAGCTTAGGAACCTTCAGGACAACTTTAAATGTTTCAATATCCAAATCATAGGGGCGCCAGAAGGAAAAGAGGAGCAAGTAAAACTTATTGAAATAAGTTTGAAAACTTATTTAAATATTGAAAACTTATTTGGAAACATAATGAAGGAGAACTTCCCCAATTTGGTGAAGGAAATAGACTTCCAGGAAGTTCAGAAAGCTCAGAGAATCCTAAAGAAGTTGGACCCAAAGAGGAACACACCAAGGCACATCATAATTACATGATCCAAGATTAAAGATAAGGAGGTAATTTTAAAAGCAGCAAGGGAAAAGGAGATTGTTACCTGCAAAGGTGTTACCATAAGGCTATCAGCTGATTTCTCAAAAGAAACCTTACAGGGAAGAAGGGGCTAGAAAGAAGTATTCAAAGTCATGAAAGGCAAAGACCTACATCCAAGATTACTCTATCCAGCAAAGGTATCATTTAGAATGGAAGGGCAGATAAAATGCTTCCCAGATAAGATCAAGTTAAAGGAGTTCATCATCACCAAGCCCTTATTATATGGAATGTTAAAGGGGTTTATCTAAGAAAAAGGAGAAGATAAAAAATTTGAACAGTAAAATGACAATGAACTCACAACTATCAACAACTGATTCTAAAAACAAAAACAAAAATGAACTAAGCAAACAACTAGAACAGAAACAGAATCACAGAAATGGAGATCACGTGGAGGGTTATCAGCAAGGAAGGGGAGCAACAGAATGGGGGAAAAGGTACAGGGAATAAGAAGCGTATATGGTAGGTACAAAATAGACAGGGGGAGGTTAAGAATAGTATAGGAAATGTAGAAGTCAAAGAACTTATATGTACGACACATGGATGTGAACTAACAGGAGAAGGAATGTGGGTGGGGGGTTGTAGAGTGGAGGAGAATAAAGGGGGGAAAATGAGATAACCGTTATAGCATAATCAATAAAATATATTTAAAAAATCACAAAAAATTTTGAAGGGGAAATAAGGAATTTCTCAGACAAGAAAAAGCTAAAGGAATTTTTTAGCACAAAACCAGTACTGCAACAAATGTTGAAGGGCTCGCTTTAAGAAGAAGGAGAAGCACAAGAAAATGAAAATAAAACAGGTGGAAAGAGTCTAACAATAAAATGGCACTATATATATATCGATCAATAATCACCTTAAATGTAAATGACTTAAATGCTACAACCAAAAGACATAGAGTAGCTGAATGGGTAAGAAAACAAGATCCATATATATGCTGCCTCCAAGAGAGCCATCTCAGATCCAAAGACACACACACAGACTAAAGTAAAGGTACAGAAAAAGATATTTTATGCAAACGGAAATGAAATAAAAGCTGGGGTAACTGTACTTATATCGAACAAAATAGACTTTAAAACCAAGGCCATAGAAAGAGGCAAAGAATGACACCACATAAATAAAGGGAACAATCTAACCAGAAGATATAACCCCTGTAAACTTTTACGGACCCAACATAGGAGCACTTAAATATGTAAAGCAAACCTCGGTGGACATAAATGGAGAGATTGACAGAAATATAGACATAGTCAGAGTTCTTAACATCCCATTGACCTCAATAGATAGATATTCCAGGCAGAAAATCAACAAGGAGAGAGCGACCCGAAACGACACACTAGGTCAAATGGATTTAATTGGTATATTTAGAGCATTTTACCCCAAAACAGCAGAATATACATACTTCTCAAGTGCACAAGGAACATTTTCTAGGAAGATGTCAGGACACAAAACAAGTCTCAAAAAACTTAAGAAGATTGAAATCATATCAAGCATTTTTTCTGACCACGTTGCTATGAAACCAGAAATCAATCACAAGAAGAACACTGAAAAACACACAAAGACATGGAAGCTAAATTACATGTTATTAAACAATGAATGGGTTAACAATGAGACCAAGGAAGAAATCAAGATACCTTGAAGCAAATGAAAATGAGGACACAACAATCCAGAGTTTGTGAGACATTGGCAAAGCAATCCTAAGAGGGAAATTCATAGCATTACAGGCCTATTTCAAAAATCAAGAGAAAGGTCAAATAAATGATATAACTCTACATTTAAAGGAACTTGAAAAAGAACAACAAACAAAGCCCAAAGTGAGTGGAAGGAAGGAAATAATAAAAATCAGAGCAGAAATAAATGAAATAGAACCTAAAAAATGAAACAAACAAAAAATATCAATGAATCCAAGACCTGGTTCTTAGAAAAGGTAAACAAGATTGACAAAACTTTAACCAGACTCATCAAGAAAAAAAGAGAGGACACAAATAAGTAAAATCAGAAATGGAAGAGGAGAAATAACTAACACCAAAGAAATACAGAGGATTGTAAGAAAATATTATGAACAGCTATATGCCAAAAAACAAAACAAAACTGTACAACCTGGATGAAATGGTTATTCCTAGAAACATACAATTTTCCAAAACGAAATCAGGAGGAATCAGAAAATCTGTTAGATAGATAACATCTAGTGAAATTGTAGCAATAATAAAAAAAAAAACTCCCAAGAAACAAAAGCCCTGGACTGGATGGCTTCACAGGTGAATTTTATCAGACATTCTGAGAAAAACTCACACTCTTCTCAAACTATTTACAAAAATTCAAGAGGAAGGAAGCTCCCAAGCTCATTTAACCAGGCTAGCATTATCCTAATTCCAAAACCAGTTGAAGACACTACAAAGAAAGAAAATTATAGGGCAATATCCCTGATGAACATAGATGTTAAAATCCTGAACAAAACATTAGCAAACTGAATACAGAAATGCATCAAAAAGATCATATACCATGATCAACTGAGATTTAATCCAGGAATGCAAAGTTGGTACAACATTGGCTAATCAATAAGTGTGATTCACCACATAAACAAAATAAAGGATAAAAACCACATGATCATATGAATAGATATGGAAAAAGCATTTGGTAACCTCAATTTATAATAAAAACTCTCAGCAAAGGGAACATACATAAACATAATAAAAGGCCATACATGACAAACCCAGTGTCAGCATCATACTCAATGGGTATAAACTGCAAGCATTCCCCTTAAGATCAGGAACAAGAAAGGGATGTCCGCTTTCACCTCTCTTATTCAACATCGTACTGGAAGTCCTAGCCACAGCAGTCAGACAAGAAGAAATAAAAGGCATCTAAATTGGAAAGGAAGTGGTAAAACTGTCTTTATTTGTAGATGACATGATACTGTACATAGAGAACCCCAAAGATTCTACCAAGAAACTACTAGAACTGACAAATGAATTCAGCAATGTAGCAGGACACAAAATTAACATCCAGAAATCAGTTGCATTTTTATATGCCAATACTGAACTAACAAAAAGGAAAATTAAGAAAATGATCCCATTCACAATTGCCTCAAGAAGAATAAAATACCTAAGAGTAAATCTAACCAAGGATGTGAAAGATTTGTAGTTGGAAAATTAGAAGATATTGAAGAAAGAAATTGAAGAAGATACAAATAAGTGGAAGCACATACCATGTTCATGGATAGGAATAATTAGCATCACTAAAATGCTCATACTACCCAAAGCAATCTATAGATTCAATGCAATTCTTATCAAGATTCCAATGATGTGTTTCACATAACTAAAACAAATATTTCAAAAATTTAAATGGAACCACAAAAGGTCCTGCATAGCAACAGCAATCCTGAGAAAAAAGAACAAAATTGGAGGAATCATGTTACCTAATATCAAACTATACTATAAGGCCTTAGTAATCAAAACGGCATGGTAGTGGCATATAAACAGACACATAGATCAATGGCACAGAATAGAGAGCTCAGAAATAAACCCACAACTTTATAGTCAATTAATGTGTGGCAGAGGAAGCAAACACATACAATGGGCTAAAGATAGTTTATTCAATAAATGGTGTTGGGAAAATTGGAAATATATGTGCAGAAAAATGAAATTAGACCACCTTCTTACACCACACAAAAGAATAAATTCAAAATGGATCAAACACTTAAATATTAGACCCGAAACCATAAAAATCCTAGAAGAAAACATAGGCAACAAAATCTTGGACATTGCTCATAGCAATTTTTTATTGGATATATTGCCCCAGGCAAGGGAAACAAAAGAAAAAATAAACAAAAGGGACTACATCAAATTGAAAAGTTTTTTTGCATGGCAAAGGCAATCAACAAAATAAAAAGACAACCCACAGAATGGGAGAACATATTCACCAGTACATCTGGTAAGGGGTTAATATCCAAAATTTATAAAGAGTTTACAAAACTGAACACCAAAAAAACAACTCAGTTTAAAAATATGCAAAGGACCTGAATAGACACTTATCCAAGGAAGACATACAGATGGCCAATAGACATATGAAAAGATGCTCAACGTCACTAATCATCAGAGAAATGCAAATTAAAACCACAATGAGATACCATCTTACAATTGTCAGAATGACTATCATCAATAAATCAACAAACAACAAATGCTGGCGAGGATGTGAGGAAAGGGGAACAGTTTTGCACTGTTGGTGGGAGTGCAGATTGGTACAGCCACTGTGGAAAGCAGTGTGGAGATATCTCAAAAAATTAAAAATGGGTCTGCCTTTGGACCCAGTGATATCCAAATGAACCCAAAACACTAATTTGAAAGTATATAAGCAGCCAATGTTCATTGCAGTGTTATTTACAATCACCAAAATATGGAAGTAGCCCAATTGTCCATCAATAGATGAGTGGACAAAACAAGTATGGGGCATTTACACAATGGAATACTAATGGCGGTAAAAACGAAAATTTTACTGTTTGTGGCAGTATGGATGGACCTGGATAACATTATGCTAACTGAAATAAGCCAGTCAGAGAAAGACAAATGCCATATGATTTCACTCATATGTAGAATCTAATGAACAAACTGAAGTAACCAGGAAAATGAGGACTGACTCATAGGTGGAGAGCAGAATGACAGCTAGTGGGAGGGGGAATTCAGGGAGTGGAGGGATTGAGCATAAAGGAAAAAGGACTCATGGACATGGACAACAGTGTGACGACTGCTGGGACAATGGATGTATAAGGGGACTAAGTGGTAATGGAAAAAACACAATAAAGTTTAAGAAAAAGTAAATTTGACTTCTGGCCAAGATGGAGGCGTAGGTGGACACACTGTGCCTCCACTCACAACTAAAGAGTAAAAACTGATTTAAAAAGCAAAACAAACAACCAGAATGGACAGAGAATCAAACTGAGTGGAAGTCCAACAGCCAAGAAGTTAGAGAGGACACGTTCATCCAGACCGGTAAGTGGGGTGGAGCCGGGTGGAGAGTGCACTTGGTGAGATGGCAGTTTGCCCAGAGAGCCTCACTGCCGGTATGCCTGCCCAAAACTCGGCCTGTGCACTCAGCGAAGCCCGAGGCTGGCACACCTGGAGAAACCCAAGGGAACCAGCGGAGCCGAGACTGGTGAACCAGGCAGTCCCTCTTTCACTCGTAGATAGACCAGGACTAGGAGCTGGGGAGCGGAGCAGACAGCGAGGCTCACCATCACAACCCATCATTGCAGGGAAAAACGAAGTCCCGACCACCTGTTGAAAGCACCTGTGGGGGTTCAGGTGGCGGCGAGAGCGGCTCCCAGCCTCACAGGAGAGATCATTGCCGGTGGTAAATGGAGCAAGCATTGCTCCCTCCCAGGCCCCACCCCCAAAGGAAGCATCACAACACAACAACATGGGTTGCCCTGCCCTGGTGAATACCTAAGGCTCTGCCCCTTAAAGTAAAAGGTGGGCTGAGAAAAAAAAATGGCTCAAATGAAAGAATAGAACAAAGCTCCAGAAAAATTACAACTAAGGGACGAGGAGATAGCCAACCTATCAGATGCACAGTTCAAAACACTGGTAATCAGGATGCTCACAAAATTGGAAGAAAGTTGGTTGCAAATAAATGAACAAATGAAGGATACGCTAAAGAAAATGAGGGGAAATGTGCAGGGAACCAATAGGGAAGAGAAGGAAACTGGGACTCAAATCAACAATGTGGACCAGAAGGAAGAAACAAGAATTCAAAAAAAGAGGAGAGGCTTAGGAACCTCTGAGACATCTGTAAACGTCCCAACATCCAGGTCATAGGGATGCTAGGAGGAGAAGAAGAAGACCAAGGAACTGAACATTTATTTGAACAAATAATGAAGGAGAATTTCCCCAATCTGGTGAAGGAAATAGACTTCCAGGAAGCCCAGGAAGCTCAGAGAGTCCCAAAGAAGGAACACACCAAGGCACATCATGATTACATTACCCAAGATGAAAGATAAGGAGAGAATCCTAAAAGCAGCAAGAGATAAGGAGACAGTTACCTACAAAGGAATTCCCCTAAGACTGTCAGCTGATTTCTCAAAGGAGACCTTTCAAGCAAGAAGGAGCTGGAAAGAAGTATACCAAGTCATGAAAGGCAAGGACCTACATCCAAGAAAACTCTATCCAGCAAAACTGTCATTTAGAATGGAAGGGCAGATAAAGTGCTTCTCAGATAAGGTCAAGTTCAAGGAGTTCATCATCACCCAGCCTTTATTATATGAAATGTTAAAGGGATTTATATAAGGTATGGAGGGTTATCAACAGGGGAGTGGGAGGGGGAGAGAGGAGAAAAAGTAGCATAAGTGGTAGGTAGAAAACATTCAGGGGGAGTTTAAGAATAGTATAGGAAATATAGCAGCCAAAGAACTTATGTGTATGACCCATGGACAAAAACTAAAGGGCAGGGAATGGGAAGGATGTGGGGTGGAGGGGAATAAAGGGGGGAAAATGGAACAACTGTGATAGCATAATCAATAAAATATATTTAAAAAAAGGAAAAAGTAAATTTAATTTAATTTTTAAAAACTAAAAATTGCATATAGTTAAGGTGTACAACATTATGATTTGATATATATCTACAATGAAATGATTACTAGTCAAGCAAATTTACATATCAACTCCTCGTATGGTTACTTTGTGTGTGTGTGTGTGTGTGTGCGCGTGTGTGTGTAGTGAGAGGTCCTGAAACAACTAGCAAAGTTCTGGTATTCAATACCAGAATACTGTAGTAGTAAGTATACTTGTCCTGCTGTACTCTAGGTAGCTAGACTTCTTGAGAGGTAATGCTATCATGAAGGCAGAGCTTTATCCCTGGGCACAGTGGGACCAGATGGAACGTGTTTAACAGGCCTGCAGTTAACTCTGCTGTTTCAGATAACAGGATATAACTGGGAATGTTCCTGGGTAGGACAGTGGAGCCTCAGAGCTGCAGCTGCTGGGGGATTTAGGGTTCCTACACATTGACAATGGCGTCAGGAATTAGGTAATGTGTCAATATCCGTGGATTTGTTTTCTTTAGTTACAGAACTGACTTGGAAATTGATGATGTGGATGACTGGAAATCCTTCAAATTTTATGACTCCCGATAGAGCCCCGAATTCTTAATATGACCTGGCCCCGGCCTACTTCACCACATTCATCTGTGGCACTCTGCACTAGTTCCCTGCACCCTAGCCACCCTGAAGCCTTCCTTTTGGGCCTCCAAGAGCCATATTCCTTTCCACCTCTCATTCCCTCTGTCTCCTCCTCTAGCCACTTCGCAGCTTAATTTCTTCTTAACTCAAAGTTACTTCTTCATGGAAGCCCTCCTGACCTTCCAGACAGGGTGGACTCATCACTTGCATGCTGTCATAGCATCTTTCCCATGTAACACTTTTATGATTGCAATTAAATTATTAATTGAATAATTAGTTGTTTAATGTCTTCTCCCCCTCTTTTGATTGCAAGCTTTGATTTGCTGCTGCCCTATCTATGATAGAAGGTGCTCCGTAAATATTTGAGGGAATTATTGACCAAAAGCTAAAAATGAGTTAGAAATGGGTGTACATGTTCTGCTCAGGAAATAAATAAGAAGAAACATAAATTAGAAAGGACGTACTTGCCCACCCTCTCCCCACCCAACCTTTCTTGGTACTGAGAATGAGAAATCAGAGGCAGTGATAGAAATAGGGGAAAACAGGGAGCAGGCGCAGGCAGAGTTGCCCAATCAATTCCCCAGACACCTGGGGAGGATGAAGAAAAGCTGTTGTCTGAAGTCTCAGCACTGATTTTGTGCTCTCTAGCAAAAGAAAATCAAGTCGAGCAATATCAGCAGAAGAAACCTTAAAAAATGTGAGAATAGTAAACCACCCACTCTACTGACTGATTTGCAAAGGTCTGGGCTTGAGGCCTGAAGTGATAACAGGTTCAGGCCATCAGAAATTATTTTAACTGGTGTCCTGACATCTGGGGAATTCAAGAGCCAGCAAAACAAAGAGGGCTATTTATAAACTGTTTGTAGCTCTCTAGACCATCAGAAAACAAACACATCAAAGCTTCCATACATTGTTACTAGAATTCACCCAAATTACAAAGTAGTCAGGAAAAAACAATAAAATGGCAGGATTAAAACCTAAATCTTCATTTCATGATGGCAGATTTATATTTGTGGGATGGAATGGTCTCTTTGGAAGGGGTCACATTATAAACTTGGGGCTGACAGGCTCTAACGAAATAATGCCTGACCCCAAAGAAGGATAGAGTTCAAGTTTATAGGGAACTCAGAGAAATGATTTAGGGGACCCATGAGAATGGCAAGAAAGACTGGTAAAATAGGTGAAGAATGGAGTGAGAAAATGAGTAAAAATAAGAGAGTAAGGTTGATACGGGGAGGGAGGCAGGTATACAAAGGAGAAAAACTTGACTGATAGGTTCATGCCGTTGCAAATTCTTACTCATTCATGCATTCATTCAATCATTTCAATTCTTCCTTTTTTTACTCCTACTATTCTTTTTTTAAAAGCTCTTTATTGGGGTACGATTGACACAGGAAAAAGTAGATATTTAATGTATGCAACTAGATGTGTTTGGAGATAAGGATACACCTGTGAAATTATTACCTCAGTCTTATGTCATAAGCGTTCATCACCTTCAGAAGTTTCCTCTCGTGCCTTTTTTTTTGTTATTGTTGTTCTTCTTTTGTTGTTTTCCTTTTGTGGTAAGAACACTTAACATAAGATTTATCCCTTCAGGAAAATTTTAAGTAATCATTATAGTATTGTTAATGATAGGCCTCATAATTATTCAGAATATATTTATCTTGCATAATGCAAACTTTGAAGTCTTTGGTTGAGACCAGATAAAAGAAGTTAGGGAAAACTCCCAACAAGTGGAATGAGGAAGTAAAATGGAACATTACAGGCCAAATAGCTGCTAGGTCTGCTCAGAGCCTCCACCTGCAGGCATGATCAAATGGAGTACAGTTTATGACAGGAAACTCCTGCAGTGGTCGTAGAAGTCAGTAACAACAAGGACTGGCCAAAACCAGATCAATCCAAGATGGAGGAAAATTGAACAGAGACTGACCCCAACGCTCATTATATCATTGTTGTAATGAAAATTGACACCACAAATGGAAAGGGGGCTTAGGAGGAACAAACATCAAGACATTTCTGAAATGGGCCATATTAGGACCAGACCCTCACTACAATCAGAAGGTGGAGTCAGATTTGGTACCACAAAGTTCAGAAATCACTCACCCTTGGAAATATATAAAATCCCAAGAACCGACTGACCATGGAGTGCAACTCACTCATGAATTGCCCGTATCTATCTGGACACATACTTTTGCTTCTTTCACAGCAGTGCATCCTGGCATCTTATTCTTTACCCAAATAAAACTTGCTTTCACTCTCACTGGGACTTATTTCTGAATTCTCTCCTGTGAGAGTCAAGAGCCTAGAGGTCTGGGACCAGCTGGGGCAAGGCTACCCTGGCTCAGAACTGATCTGGTGACGTGATTGGCACCTCCTCATCACCTCCAGTCTCTGAAAATCACCATTCTACTCTGCTTCTATGGGTTTGATGAGAAATGGCTTTTAATTTTGCTTCAAGTTTTGAGTTAATGTTTACTAATTGTGACATTATTTCTTTCAGTTTAAGCTAAAGGACTTAGCTTCTAAGAATTGATTATGATCTACTCTTCCCTTTTCACTGTGCTGACTCTTGAGACTGTTCCATTCTCTGCTCATTTTCTGTTAGAGGTCTCTTTTTCCAAGATGTAATAAAAATGCTGTGATTTACAATAGTTTATATAATAATATACAATAGATTAAAAAATATCATGTCATACCATAGGCATAGTTTTAACACATTAAAACCTAATTCAAGGTATAAATAATATGCAATAGAATACATAACAATCAATATTCAGTAGAATATAAAAAATAAAGTATATTCTTATTTATCTCAGGTAGTAGGTGAAAAAGAGATTCCAGTAAATTGAAGATTGTGGTAAATTCAGAACTGGAATCAGGCCAGCACACCTACATCGGCTGAGTAAGATGTTCCCTGTATGTGTGACTTCAGCAGGTAGTGGTAGAGATTTCTACTTCAAAATTCAAACTTCACAGCCTTTGATTTAATCATAAGATAGTCTTTTTGGGTCTCAAGTCTTAGTAGAAATTGTTAGTAAAATTCAAGTATCTTGGAGTGGAGTTACATTTTCTGTGTTAATTCACCTATAGTTACCAGGTGTTAGAGTCAATATTCTATGGTTTCCTACTTCCTACTTCTTACATTTGAGTCTACATTTCCTATTTCAAACCTGAAAATTCATACTTCTTGCTTCTTCAGGTGTCTCTGCTAAAGCATCTATATGGAGAGAAAGCAAGAGAAAACTTGAAGATAATTTTTCCTACTCTAAGTGCCTAGTACTTTCCACTCTTAGTCCTCCCCTCTTTCCTTTGTCCTGACTCCAAGGTACATAAATCTTCTGGAGTCTTTTGTCTGGGGCTCTTTCAGCTGTGAGATAATTCCCATGTTTGCTCTGATAAACCTGACTCTCAACTGGTGGGCATTTCATGGGGAAAAAGAAAACTCCTTAGTGCTTTCTTTAGTTTTAGCTTCTGGTTTATACCATCACAGTGAATGATTAAAGGCTTAACTCTTTCATTTTTGGTTTGTTGCTTTACTCTGCCACTCCAACACCTGACAGCTCAGGTCTCTCTCTCTTCCGCATTTCATCAAATAATTTTCCATCCTATTATTTATTTTTTTTTTAAAGATTTTATTTATTTATTTTCAGAGAGAGGAGAAGGGAGGGAGAAAGAGAGGGAGAGAAACAGCAATGTATGGTTGCCTCTCACATGGTCCCCACTGGGGACCTGGCCTGCAACCCAGGCATGTGCCCCAACTGGGAATCGAACCGGGACCCTCTGGCTCCCAGCCCGCGCTCAATCCACTGAGCTACACCAGCCGGGCT
>PVJI01024740.1:0-11465 GCA_004026765.1 Micronycteris hirsuta
GTGGTTCTAATGCTTTAGGTTACTGAAAATTGTTCTGGTCACTGTTATTGTGGAATGTGCGCCCTACGAAAACACCGTTTATGATAAATGCTGGGCAAATGGACTCTGTTCCCAAATCATTCCTGTGGTCTTAGAGTCACCTTACAAAAAGGCATGGGTTTGGGTACATTTGTTGTGTGGCTTTGTGCAGACCTTACCTAGGATTGATTGGCTGTTGAGTTTGGGGGGCCAAAGTTCATGGAGCCCCTCTGGACTGTGCTGGGAAGTCATTTCTGAGTCATTTGCCTTGCGTTGGTTCCAGGGAAGCTGCCCGGGAATGTCGCAGGAAGAAGAAAGAATATGTCACATGTCTTGAAAATCGTGTGGCTGTGCTTGAAAACCAAAACAAGACTCTCATCGAGGAACTCAAGGCCCTTAAAGATCTTTATTGCCATAAAGCAGAGTAACAGTCTTTGACTTGGACCTTGTTTACTGTGAACTCAAATCAAGGCAGGAGATGCAGCAATTCTACTAATTGCCATGTGGACATATGGAAGGGACACTTGTGACCCTTAAGAATCCAGTTTGGCTTAGTGTTTGCAATTGAGTTGGGAGTGTTGTTCCAAATTTGGAAAGCAGCCATGATCACATACACCAAGCTCACTTCAGTCTGTCAGTCAATAGTATGCAAAAATTGTTTTGTTTGCCCTTTTGCTTCTTTTTTTTTTTTTCAGGGAAGCTGCTAAAGAATGTCGACGTCGAAAGAAAGAATATGTAAAATGTCTGGAGAGTCGAGTTGCAGTGCTGGAAGTTCAGAACAAGAGGCTTATAGAGGAACTTGAAACCTTGAAAGACATTTGCTCCCCTAAAGCAGATTAGTATAGTACTTAACTATGAACTGATTACAACATGTACAGTTGCTTTTGAAAGCAATACAATATGTAGCCAGCAAGAATTATGACTTTTTTCCTTTGTATCATTCATAATATTCTCTAATCTCCAACATTCCTAAAATGCTTCATTGTATGTAGAGAACTCTTGGCTGTAACTTCAATTTTTAAAAAGAGACAAACTGTAAAAAAATGTATTTAGCAAATTCTTTTTTTAAGTATATTTTATTGATTAGGCTCTTATAGTTGTCCCATTTTTTCTCCCCTTTATCCCCCTCCACACTGTATGCCCCCTCCATCCATCATTGCCCCCCACCCCACTTATTTCATGTCCATGGTTGTACATATAAGTTCTTTGGCTTCTCCATTTACTATACTGTTCTTAACTTCCCCCTGTCTATTTTGTACCTACCAGTTATGCTTCTTATTCACTGTACCTTTTCCCCCATTCCCTCTCTCTTCTCCCTGATAACTCTCCATGTGATCTCTATTTATGTGATTCTGTTCCTGTTCTAGTTTGCTTAGTTTGTTTTTGTTTTTCAGGTTCAGTTGTTGATAGTTGTGAGTTTGTCATCATTTTATTGTTCTTAGTTTTGATCTTCTTTTTCTTAGAAAAATCCCTTTAACATTTCATATAATAAGAGCTCGGTGATGATGAACTCCTTTAGCTTTACATTGTTTGGGAAGCACTTTATCTGCCCTTCCACTCTAAGTGATAGCTTTGCTGGATAGAGTAATCTTGGATATAGGTCCTTGCCTTTCACGATTTTGAATATTTCTTTCAAGCCCTTTCTTGCCTGCAAGATTTCTTTTGAGAAATCAACTGATAGTATTATGAGAACTCCTTTGTAGGTAACCATCTCCTTTTCTCTTGCTGCTTTTAAGATTCTCTCTTTACCTTTAATCTTGGGTAATTTGATTTTGAGGTGTCTTGGTGTATTCCTCCTTAGGTCCAACTTCTTTGGGACTCTCTGAGCTTACTGGACTTTCATGTTTATTTCCTTTGCCGGATTGAGGAAGTTTTCCTTCATTATTTTTTCAAATAAGTTTTCAGTTTCTTGCTCTTCATCTTCTCCTTCTGGAACTCCTATGATTTGGATGTTGGAGCATGTAAAGTTGTCCCAGAGGTTGCTGCGGATTCTGGCCAGCAAAATCCGTGGTGACCGTGACTGAATGCATGTAAATAAATCTCACACAGAAATATGCAGGAATAGAGAACTAGTACCACACGACTCCTCCCTTATCATCTGGGAGAGAGCCCCAAGCCTTGGGTCCAGGGGTTTTTATTGAAGATTTTGGGCACAGAGCATCAGAATGGTTTTCGTTAACTTATGCATAGATTGTATATTCAGGTTTGGTGGTAGACAGGACCAGGAAGGTACATCAAAAGAAAGAGATATGCAAATGGAAGGATAACAGTCTTGGGTTGATCTGTAAACATTTGGTCATGAAGAGCCTGGACATGCATTAGCATAAGTCCTTTAAACCAGGGAGGGGGGAGTTTTCAGCAAGGTTGTAAATCTAAGAGATATGTTAGCCAGATTCCCCTACAGGAAATTCTGTTTCCACGATCATGGGTCCACACATGCTGACTTGGGCTTTATCACGCGAGGGACCTTGCTCTTTGACACGCGTGAAAGTCCAGGGCTACGATTCTCCACTGTGGAAATTGAATTCCCTTTACGTTCTTCTGCCTTTTCTCATTTTTTTTTGAATTCTTGTTTCTTCATTCTGTTCTGGGTGAATGTTTATTTTTTCCTTCTGTTCCAAATAGTTGAGTCCCAGTTTCCTTCCCTTCACTGTTGGTTCCCTGCATACTTTGCTTTATTTCACTTTGTATAGCCTTTACTTCTTCCTTTATTTTGCATCTGTACTCAATCATTCCTGTTAGCAACCTGATTACCAGTGCTTTGAATTCTGCATATGATAGGTTGTCACTTAGTTCTTTTTATGGAGCTTTGATCTGTTCTTTCATTTGGCCATTTTTCTTTGTCTCAGCACACCTGTTATGTTGTAAGGGGCAGAACTTAGGTATTCACCAGGGTGGGGCAACCCACTTTGTTGCATTGTGACATAGTCTGAATGAATGTTTCTTCTTTAATTCCTTGCTTATCAGACTTCCATACAATTTGATTTTCTGGCAGTTCTTTTTTTTTTTTTTTTTGTCATTGTTCTTCTTTTGCTTGTGCGAGGAAGAAAATCATATCTACCTAAGCCTCCATCTTGGCCAGAAGTCTGTATTTAGAAAAATCTTAAAATGCAGCATTTGTAAGACTTCTCTAATGGCACATACTTGCAGTTCCCAATTTCTATGTCCTGAATAGTGTGCTATGCAATAAAATTTTCTGCAGGTCTTTTAAAAGTATTTTAAGAGAGGATGATCAGAGATAATGCATCCAGTAGTACAATAAAAGTACACTGCAAAAAAAAAAATACCTCAGTAAAGAACCGAAAGAATCTAATAACATGTCTATATGAAAAAAAATAGCCTATAATGAATTTATGGCATTTGCACATTTTTACATTAGTGCTCTATAAAGAAAACATTGTATTGCTGTCCTTGAATGCCATAGTTGGAGAGCATTTTTAATAGAACCATGTTAGTTGCACTTGTAGTGTTTGGTGGTCATTTAACTATCTGAACATTTCCTACAGTTTTTACTCTTGTGTAACAGAAAAGATCTCACAGAACCTCTAGTGCCTGTTCGATATTACACAATGAAAGTTACAAGGTGTTAGTACCTGGAACGAATTGAAAGTTATAGTTAGAACAGCACTTGCCTACCTTCAAGGGTACGTGAGCGGATTTGCACACGGGGTCTGATTTCTGAAAATGCGCTGCCATCTCCCCGGAAGGACGCCCCAGACCTGCCACACAGAAGAGCCGCTCTGAGAAGGTCGGCTGGTGTGGTGGGATAGGCCTTTCTGCACGTGGTCTGGAAGTCTGTGTAGGAGTTTTGAAGTAAAAACAACCCAAGATTTTATTTTCCATTTCAAAACAGCTTGAAGTCTACCTTATATCAAATATTTCTTATGTCACACATTTAGATGAAGTTCATTACATTGAGGCAGCAGCTTTATTACTGGTATACACATTTTATTCTATGTTTACAATAAAAAGCTCCAAGGTGTAAGCCCAAAGCCCTAACCATATGATGATCTTCTCTCATTCACTCATGAGACCTTTGTTGAAGGCCTACACTGTGCTAGACTCTGATGTATTTTCTTTTTTAAAAGTGTATTTTATTGATGATGCTATTACAGTTGTTTCAATTTTCCCTCTTTTGCGCCCTTCTGCCTGGTTCCCCCATTCCCTCCAACCATTCCCCCGCTTAGTTCCTGTCCATGGGTTGTACATATAAGTTCTTTGGCTTCTCCATTTACTATACTGTTCTTAACCTCCTCCTGTCTATTTTGTACCTACCATTTATGCTACTTATTTTCTGTACCTTTTCCCCCATTCTCCTCCCTTCACCTCCTCCCTGATAACCCTCCATGTGATCTCCATTTCTATGATTCTGTTCCTGTTCTGGTTGTTTGCTTAGTTTGTTTTTAGATTCAGTTGTTGATAGTTGTGAGTTTGTTATCATTTTAATGCTCATATTTTGATCTTCTTTTCTTAAATAAGTCCCTTTAACATTTCATATAATAAGGGCTTGGTGAGGATGAACTCCTTTAGCTTTACCTTGTCTGGGAAGCACTCTATTTGCCGCTCCATTCTAAATTATAGCTTTGCTAGATAGAGCAATCTAGGTTGTAGTTCTTGATTTTCATCACTTTGAATACTTCTTGCCAGTTCCTTCTAGCCTGCAAAGTTTCTTTAGAAAAATAGCTGACAGTCTTATGAGAACTCCTTTGTAGATAACTCTCTGTTTTTCTCTTGATGTTTTGAAGATTCCCTCTTTATCTTTAACCTCTGGCACTTTAATTATGATGTTTCTTGGTGTGATCCTCTTTGGGTCCCGCTTGTTTGGGACTCTGTGTTTCCTGGACTTGAATGTCTATTTCCTTCACCAAATTAGGGATGTTTTCTTTCATCATTTTTTCAAATAAGTTTTCAATTTCTTGCCTTTCTCTTCTCCTTCTGGTATCCTATGATTCATATGGTGGCACATTTGGAGACATCCCAGAGTCTTCTTATTCTCTCCTCATTTTTTTGAATTCTTGTTTCTTTCCATTCTGGTTGAATGTTTATTTCTTCCTTGTGTTCCGATTATTTGATTTGAACCCGGGTTTCCTTCTTTTCACTGTTTCCCTGTGAAGTTTTCTGTATTTCAGTTGGTGTAGCCTTCGTTTCTTCCCTTATGCTTTTGTCATGCTCAGTCAGATCTCTAAGCATCCTTACCACCAGTGTTTTACACTCCACATTTGATAGGTTGGCCATCTTTGTTTCACTTAGTTCTTTTACTGGGGTTTTGTTCTGTTCTTTCATTTGGGCCATATTTCTTTGTCTCGTCATTTTGGCAGCCTCCCTGTGTTTGTTATTGTGTATTAGGTGGAGCTACTTTGACTCCCTTTCTTGGTGCACCTGTTACATTTTATGGGGCAGAGCCTTAGGTAATCACCAGGGCAGGGCAGCTCACTTGACCACATTATGGCTTCGTATGTGTGGGGTCAGAGAGGGGGCAATGCTACTGCCTGACTGCTGGAGGCTCGTTCGGCACTCACCCAACTTTCAGTCACTTATGCAACTGGTGCTCTTCTAGCTGTTGCCCTGGTGGTAATTCCCAGAGTGGGTGGGTTTGCAAACATTCCAGGACACCGAAAGCCCTTGAACACTCTCCTGAGAGACCATCAGTTTCTTCCACCACCCCAGTCACCACTGGTTTTTACAGCCAGGAGTTATGAGGCTTTATTTTCCCTGCATTGGAACTTTAGACTTCACAGGCTGGCCTACAGCTTTCACCCCAGGTATCCCTAACGTGGGCCCACCCGTTCCACCACCTCACTGCTGCCACGCCACATCCTCTCCACCCAGCTCCCCATCTCTGCTCCTCCTGCCTGTGTGGATGAATATGTCTTCTTTAAATTCTTATAGTTCAATGTTTTGGCAGTTCTGGATATTTTTGTTTTGAGGTTAGTTGTAATCCTTCTTATGGTTATGCAAGGAGGCAAAGCGTGTCTGCCTATGCCTCCATCTTGACCAGAAGCTCTGCTGTATCTTCTGCTCTAACTTGTGATTTGTTGAGGATGCCTCCACCCCACCCCTAGTTTTAGTAGTGGAAATGGTCAATGTGTATGGGAGATACAGCAACAGGAGGTCACTCACATAGCATTTAACTGCTATTCACCCATTTCGTAATTCTGTCACTTGTAACTCCCAGAGACAGGGCATACCACTTGGGGCTTTGTTTAGAAATACTTATTCCTCCTTCAGAATCTGAGCTCTGAACTTCTTTTATCTCAATTTTTGTCTTTACAGAGGAGTAAGATGAGGAAAGAAGACAAGAACGAAAAGAGGAAAGGGAAACCCCAAGTTTCAGGTGAAGGGATATGGTGCTTTGCACTCAGTCTTCCGTTCAGTCAGTCACTAAACCAAATGCGAGCCCAGTGGGGGACACCCAGCAGACTCAGGAATCAGCAGACTGCATGGAGGCAGATCAGAGCCAGTAGATGCTGTGCGCTAGAATCAGAGAAAGCTGCAGGCAGGGACTTCGTAAGAAACTGATCCTGTAGGAGGCAGATTCCGAACTGGGCCTTGATGTGATCGTGCTGGGGAGGAGGGCAACCAGACAGGGAGTCCAGACGCGCACTCCGCTCCCAGGGGCTTGAGTTTAGGAGATGGGGGGTAAAGGTCGTGCTCACACAACAGTTACTTTAGTGTAAAAGAGTGTGTGTGCATGCGTGTGTGTACTCCACTCTATAGAATGGGTGGTCATTTCGGGGAAGAGGATATTGTGTCTGATTACCTGGGGTCAGAAATAGCAGATGTCCCCTCCACTCCCCAGTGCTTTAGAAATAAGAACATTTTATTGCCTCACCACGTAAGTCCAGAGGTAGAAAATCCTAGGGTTGCTTAATGTAATGACTTAATGGCGGCACGACCAGGTCCTTCCCATCCCGCTCCCTATTTAGGCTGGGTCCCCCGATGCTAATATTGTCACCATAGCTGCAGGCACCAGAGAGGAGACAGGCAGCGTCTTGTCCTTTTGTCCTGTTTTAAGAGGAAGGACAACTTGCTCAGGGGACCTTCACCAGCACATCCCCTCTGAGCCTCACTAGCTAGCTTTTCACCATAGCCAGTCACTCTGGCAAGGAGAATGGAGCTCAAAGCACTGGATAACTAGTGCACATTCAACCCCTGGGGCGGGGATGGTTCAGGCTTCTGTGAAGCATGGCCATCAATATTGAACAAAGTGGGTTCTGGGAGAAAGGTGTGCAGGCAACTGGCAGCGGTTACCACCCAGAGATGGTGAGCGCTGACCCTGCTAGGGAAGGTGGGGACAGCTGTGAGGCCTGGGGCCTCAGCTGAGCTCTCAAAGGAGCATCAGAACCGAATTCTTGCTCATGCAGTTTGCCCCTGACACCAAAGCTCTTGCTACCAAAATAGCATGATTTTGCAACTCTCCAATCAGCCTCCATAGGTACTGCCTACAAACTCGCTGAACACAGCAAGCAGAAAGTTGAAAGCTGCATGGGTATTGTACATCTCATACATCTCGTATGATATAGAATCCAGAGTGGCCTTTATAGGTTTTTTGATCCTAAAATTTTCAGAATCAGGACTTTCAGATATAGAAATCACTGATCCTGGATCATGGGATTACGCCAGCTTGTCATATTTAACTAGGTAGTTCATGATTCCAAATCATTTGAAATGAGAAAATAAAGGAAATGAACTTCTTTGTATTTGAACATATTTGAGCACCACGCTTGCCCGAAACAGGCCATGTCACCTCAGTAACCACACTTCTCAGTTTTCTTCATACACTCTTCTGTCCTGGACTTGATGTTGCCTGTGCACCTAAAGGACACCTTCAAATATACAGTGAGGACTTGTGACACCAACAGTGTTTGTCCAGAGTGCATCAGAATCAGGGAAGCAGCTGGGACATACCTGAGACAAGCAGAAATGTTGCCGGCTGGCACTGTTTCATGGCAGTAGGTCAAGACTCTCAGAAACTTAATGTGCCTCCTCTTTTCTAAGGCCACCCTAGACACATGGCCTGATTCTGAACTGCGTAATCTTGGCATATCTCAGTCTTTATGCTTTATGTGTAGCTTTTTTCTATATAAATTCATTTTCTCATGAGTGTATTTCATATTAATACATTTCAGATTTCCAGATGTATATTTAACAGTGTTCTTCAAAACTGCATTTTGCCATGGGCTACTTACTGTATGATAACTTACTTATAATGAGATTTAAGATTTTTTTCCAGGGCTGTTCTCTTTATGCACACATCATTTCCATCAGGGATGGAAGATGATGACTAAAAGGAGAAAACTAACTGCTTTGTAATATAGACTGTACTTGATCAAATAATATGCAAACTTTGTTATTTCTAAGGTAGTCAGTTTTCAAGAGGGTACAGAGTTTTTTCTGGATCTTTCTTTATTGTGATAATATTTTGAAAAACAGCATTGAAGGGTGAGCCAGAGTGGGTTATTTGAATGACACACACCCACACACTGCATTTGCCCTGTTCTTTTAATTCGGGCCTTTACCTTCCCTGGGCAGTGGACGAGAGTGGGAGAGAAAGCTCTGTGCCAAATCTGCAATAGGAATTCCTTCGGTTACCTTGTGCAGAAACCAGTCAAAGTCTGAATAATCCTGAACCCAGAAGATTTCCCTCCTTTTCTGTCCTTCCATGCTTCCATACCCTTCCAGCCGGGGGCTCATGGCAGAGACTGCACGAGCTCCCCAGCCCTCACAGGTAAGACAAAACTTGTTTGTTGGTTTAAAAAACTTTATTGAGCTAGAGATTACATTGAGGTAGAGATATGATACAATTTACCCTTGTAACGTTTATAATTCAATGATTTTAGTAGCGTATTCAGAGTTGCTCAACCATCACCAGAGTACAGTTTTAGAAATTTTCATCGCCCCCAAAGAAACCTGATGCCCACCAGCAGTCACTGCCCCTCAGTCCCTCTGTCCCAGCGCCAGACAACCGCTCATCTGACTTCAGTCTCCACAGATCACAAAGAACTGTTTACAAATGGTGGTAAATGTCCATAACATAAAATTTACCATTTTACCTGTTTTCAAAAGGTTTGTTAAAAAATTGTGGTAAAAAAAAATACATGAAATTTGCCATCTTTACCAGTATTTAAAGTGTACAGTTTAGTAAAAGTAGTGTGAAGTGCATTCGCATGGTGAAGCAAATCTCCAAAACTTTCTCACCTTGCAAAACTGAAATATACCACAAAAAAGGAGTTGCTTAATGGGTATAAGTTTGACTTTAACCATTTGCAAGTGGAGGTTAATGGCATTAAGGACGTTCAGTCATGTTATTGTGTGACCGTCACCACCCTTCGCCTCGGAGACGCTCTTGTCATTCCCAACTGAAACTCTGTATTCATGTATTAGTATCATTATCCAAGTTATGTCATCTGTGTGTGCCTCTCTGTTCATGTGACAATTGGGTTGATTTACACAACTCACTGGGTTATAACATGCTGGTGTAAATGAAGTAGTGACCGGCATAAAGTCTAATATAAAGCTGAAGGTCATGAATTATAAGCCCCCATACTCCTTGCCTATAAGTCAAAGTTTCTTGACAAACAACATACTAGCTTCAGGTGCACAACACAGTGATTAGACATGTATGTACCTTACAGAGTGATCACCTTGGGTAAGTCCTTATTATAATATTTTCTATGCTGAGGTATAACTTTTAAAAATAAAAATTATATCTTAAAACGTTTCAAAAATTAATATGCTAAAAATACTTTTGATGTTCAAAATTCAAAAGATAAAGTGGTATAGTGAAAAGTCAATCTCCCATCCCTGGCTCCAATTCCCCAGGTGCCCTCGGGGCAACCTCTGGTACCATTTGCTCTTTTGAGAGAGAGATAGCTTTAGTTAGTAATTAATTATGCCACCTGTTTCCTTAAATTCCTGTCCCAAATTCAGAGCTGCGTGACGTAAAGTTTCTGGAAAGAGACACGGGGTAAGCATATTCATTCATTCCCTCAAAGTCAGCAAGTGAGGCTGCGTCAGCAAGAGCAAGCCCAGGTGGCGCTGCTCGCCCAGAGCAGCCCAGGGACGGAAGAGTCAAAGAGCCCTGGGGGCTGGCTGCCCCTGCGGCGGGAAGGTGTGCAGCTTCCCAGGTGAGGTGCGGCCTTATGATTAGCTCCCTTTGGCTTCCATATTTGCCAGATAACCTGGTCATACCCTGGTTTTCTGTGTAACTGCCTCTAGAAAGAAAAGAAACTGTTCATGCTGACATAGGTATTTCAGTGTCCATGGTAAAAGTTACACGCCTTAGCGTCAAATAATAAACTGGCTGACTTATGTAATGTGGGGAAAAATAAGTCCAGAAGAGAGGACCATGGGCCGTGGCAACACTGTGACTATCAGTACCTTCGTGGACTTTCAGCAGATAGATGCCGACTCCCCTGGATGCGGGGTGGCCATCAAACATCCCTGCCCTTTACTGAGTGCTCACCTGTGCCAGGCGCCACACTCTGCACCATATGGGACTTACCTAATTGTGTAACAACCCAGTAAGTGTTCTCAACCTCATTTTGCAGGTGAGGAAACAGGTTTGGAGAGGGTAAGTAACGTGCCCCGCGTCGTGGAGCTGTTAGAGCTCAGGACTGAGAGTACAGCTGGGCAGGGTGCACGATGCTCTGTCCGGGTGGCTCGCCTGGTGGGGCACACAGGCAGAGCTGACCAGCGAAGTGCAGGCTGGCAAGGGCCCACGTAGGTGTGGCTGCTGATGTTCCAAGTGGTTAGATATAGGACTACCCCAGTCTTTCCTGTCCTAATGAACAAAAGCATGTGCTAGTTTCTCTCTGGTTTTTAAAATCCCTGACACTGACCAGGAGAAAGTGATTCTACAGTTGAAGGACTGGCTATTGGAATATCAAAGCTACAGTTGTAGACACTGAAACAGAATCTTCAAGCTATCTTTCTATGAACTGCCACGACGTGCGTGGGGAGGAGGTCCCTGAGTGGGGGCGACGGGAGATTGAGAAAGACACAGACACTTTAAGGAAAAGCAGGGACCAGGTGGGACATCATCCTCTGAGGGAGAGACAATGACCCTGAACACGGTCTCCGTGTTTATTTTGTAAGGGGTAATTGGATAAAGCTCAAGGACGTTTCACAGACTCAGGGAAAAACTGCAGGCATAATTGCTTCATTTCCCAGGCTAACTAAATGATAAATATTTCTTCTGCAAAAGTCACAGGTGCATACAGCTAAAGCTTGTGATGAACTATTTAACTATCTCCTCCTTAACCCCTGCGGGTTCCGGCTGTATGTTGCCAGCCTTCACTGTCCTCCACAATAAACAATAATCAACCAGCTTTTGGTGAAAGCATAGCTCTCTGAGAAAGCATTTATTTGCCTTGTGCTCTGAATAGATGGAAACCCTGGAAGGAAAACCCTGTCACTCACTGTACAAAACTCCCTTCTGGTCTCTC
>PVJI01024741.1:0-21501 GCA_004026765.1 Micronycteris hirsuta
GTGGTTCCTGAAGACCCTTCTCCCCATTGTCCCCTCCCCCTTCCCCTCTGGCCACTGTCAGACTGTTGTTAATTTCAATGTCTCTGGTTATGTTTTTCTTGCTTTTTTCTTTTGTTGATTATGTTCCAGTTAAAGGTGAGATCATATGGTATTTGTCCCTCACCGCCTGGCCTACTTCACTTAGCATAATGCTCTCCAGTTCCATCCATGCTGTTGCAAAGGGTATAAGCTCCTTCTTCCTCTCTGCTGCATAGAATTCCATTGTGTAAATGTACCATAGTTTCTTGACATGAGCAGACACTTCTCAAAAGAGGACATACAGAGGGCCCAGAGACATATGAAAAGATGCTCAACATCATTAGCCATCAGAGAGATGCAAATTAAAACCACAATGAGATAACACCTCACACCAGTGAGAATGGCCATCATCAACAAAGCAACAGATAACTGTTGGAGGGGATGTGGAGAAAGGGGAACCCTACTGCACTGTTGGTGGGAATGAAGACTGGTGCAGCCACTGTGGAAACAGTATGGAAATTCCTCAGAAAATTAAAAATGGAACTGCCTTTCGACCCAGCAATTCCACTACTGGGATTATACCCTAAGAATCCTGAAACACCCATTCAAAGGAACCTATGCACTCCAATGTTCATAGCAGCACAATTCACAATAGCCAAGTTCTGGAAGCAACCTAAGTGTAAATTCAATAACATTTTTAAAACAAAGACCCTATCTGGGTTAACACTTCCAGAGAAGTAATCTCCTGTCTTCTATTGATGTGGGTGACGTTGGAAAACAGAACTGAGACTAAGCTGATCATAACACACACTTTACACAGTCATCGTTTTGACCTCATCCACTTATGTGCATGGTTTCAAAGGTTACAAACAAGTTTCCTCAAATTCCTGGAATTCAGCCCTGGCTGGTGTAGATCAGTAGATTGAGTGCCAGCCTGTGAATCAAAGGATTGCCTGTTTGATTCCCAGTCAGGGCACATGCCTGGGTTGCAGGCCAGGTCCCCAGGAGGGAATGTGCGAGAGGCAGCCACACACTGATGTTTCTCTCCCTCCCTTTCTCCCTTGCCTTCTCTCAAAGTAAATAAATAAAATCTTTAAAACAAATTCCTGAGAGTTCTTTGGTGCAAATTAGTTTTATTTTTTTGTTGTCTTCTTAGTTTTCTGGCTGTCTCCTAGTCAAATGGAAAATTAATTATTTTTCTATGCTCCCTTTGTAATTCTAATAAATTGCTTTTTGGTTCTTAAGACTTTGTCGATACTTTATTATTTTGTCCCTTTTTCTTTTTGTCTTAATGTCCTTTTGAATATTTGTCATGTTTTTTTTTCTTTGCTACCTACTCAGTTGGGCTTGGGGAAATCTGTTAAACATGTATATTTGGTGGAAGCTAAAGAACAAAATAAAATAGAAAGAGACTCAGAGATACAGAGAACAGACTGATTGTTGGCAGGGGGAGGGCGGTTGGGGGACTGGGTAAAAAAGGTGAAGGGACTGAGAAGTACAGATGGTAGTTGCAAAATAGTTGTGGGGACATAAAGTACAGCATAGGAAATGTAGTTAATAACATTGTAATAACTGTGTGGTTCCAGGTGGGTACTGGAAATATCAGGAGAACCACTTTGTGAACTACATGATTCTAACCACTACGCTGTCTGTACACCTGAAAGTAACACTAAATAATATTGAATGTCAACAGTAATTGAGAAAAAAACATGTATATTTAGTTGGACATGTTTAAATCCAAACGGAGTTTTTAGTATTTTCAACCTTTTAATCATAGATTCATATTTGATTCTCAGATGCTTGTTTTCTTATTTTGCATTTCCTTTGGAAGGTACAGTGTATATGATGGGGAAATCTAAACTTTTCACACTCTCCATTATCCCATTTGCGTGAATTTCTTAATGTTCCTTTATTCTCTTCAGGACTCATTTGTGTTTCATTCACTGAGGGGCGCTGTTGCAGAGACACCTGAATTGTGGGTCATCTGGATACAATTTACATTGCACTTGGATTTGGTTTTGCAGCATTTGCCAAGTGTTGCCATGGGTTTGTGTGGAGTGACAATTCACAAACTTGACTAACTATTGCACTAGTCCTCCAATCTGCATTTCTTTGTCCGATTTTCATGCTGTGTCCCCAAGTTTTCCAGCCTTGGAGGATATCCTGCTTTCGGTATCTAAATTAGGACAGCACAAGTCTGCCACACAGCCATATGATTGTAGGAAGTCTTTTTCTTATCTCTTATTCGCTTACTCACCCTTACTGGTTCTGAGACCTACCCAGGGTGCTAACAAACTCATCTTGCTTGTTGCTCATCACACCTTTTTCCAGTCTGCTGCTCTAAGCTTCACTGTTGATCACATTTTTCCTTTCTGTAAATATATCTCTAGACTGCTGTATTTTCTCCCCAAAAGGCTCATGGGTATAGTCTCCCCTTCTTTCCTTAACATTGCACCTACCACCAGGCTGTAATGTGTGCTGAATATTTAAGAATCTCTGAAAGTAATAGCAACACAGGATAAGACCACATAGTGTGACATGTAAGATACTTCTGCTGCTAAAGTCACTTGTCTGTACCCCCTCGCCAACGGCTCTCTCCTTCACTTTCAGCTCAGTTTCCTGTGCTGGATGCCTGCTCTCTCCTTTCATATTTGCAGTTCCTCTTGGCTTTCTGGAAGTATGGAGACAAATTGATACTTTCCTCTGCATTCAACCAATGGAAACAAAGGATTCAGTCTGCAGTTTACAATTCTTCACCACTGTTCTTAACTCATCAGTTGGAGGTAGTCCATATTAAGTTACTTGGCCAATGTCCAGATCAATTCTTTGGTGGTATATAGGAATTTAATTTGAACATCTGTTTGACCCAAAGACATCAAGGGTATGCCTCCCAGCGCAAGGAAAGCATCTTTCCAAAGACAGATTTCAGTAACAGTTTTTCAGCATTAAATTAAAATTCACAAATAGCAGGAAGCCTTTTAAATGCCACTTTGTCTCTGATGCATATCAAATAGACCCACCATTCAATAACCTTCATTCATTTCTTCAAAACAGCTTTTACATTGTCTTCATAATTTGTTAGGTACTTTTCACAGCACTTTACCGATATTATTTTAAGCAATTCTCACATAATATGTGATGGAAATACTATTGTTTTGCTCCCCAATTTGTAGGGAAATAATTGGGATGCGGAGTAGATGAATCATTTATCTACAGTCTCACAGCTACTAAGTCAGAGACAAGATTCAAACTCAGGCAGTTGAAGCCATGGCTCTTAACTACCTCTGTATATTTTCTCTCCCTACCCTAGCAGGTCCTAGCTGGATAGGTAAGCATGTTTCAGCAGACCCATCAATGGGTAAGAAATCTAAACCCCAAAATGTGGGTCAAAGATTAGATCCTGAAGCCCTATCTCATAGACCAAGCGTCTCAAGATTTCCAGAGCTTGTGAAAAGATGAAAGGAACTTCTCCAGGAAAAAGACTAAAGGTTTCTATAGTTTGAGCCACTGTGATGCTTCTCCTTAGTTTTGCCCCTTCCCAGCTTCCATGCCAACCTGTGTGGGAAGCTAAATATTGTGGTGGGAAGAAGTGGAAAGTGAAACAGGATTTTGAAATGGTCTGCAGGGGTGTCCAACCTGGGGCCTGCGGGCCGCATGCACCCCAGGAAGGCTATGAGTGTGGCCCAGCACAGAATCGTACGTTTACTTAAACCATGATGAAAATTTTTTGTGTGATGACGTGTCCCAGTGTATTTAATGTCTGGCCCAAGACAACTCTTCTTCCATTGTGGCCCAGAGATGCCAAAAGGTTGGACACCCCCAGGGGGAGAAGGATGTTTTGCTGTTGTTTGTTTGATTAAATTGTTTTGCTATGCAGGTCTTGGGAATGTATGTCTACTGTGTTGTCGCTCTTCTTTGTGGCTGATTGAACAGAAGCCTACAAAATAGTGAAAGTTCTGTCAAGCTAAATCTGTTGTGGCTTGTTTGAAATTGTACTAGGGACACCCAAATGGCACTAACTAATGAAAAGGGTACTGGTAGGTTGTATGAAAATTGCTAAGCCTCTTAAAATGAAATATTGGAATGGGGGGGGGTCGCTAGATAACTTGCTCAGGACCAGAGAAAGCTTCAGGTAAAATTTAGAAGACATGCAGAATAAAACTAGAGGTAAGGGACTTGGATGTTCAACCTACCCTGTTCAAAAATAACTGTTTACCTTCTGCTTGTACGTTGATTTGGTATATGAATCATCGAGATGGGGAACTACTTCAGTTTTTTAGAAAAATACGGCTTCATAAATGACTCAGCCTATTTACCCAAATACCTTGTAGCTTAAAATTTGATTTAATTCTCTCAAGAATTCCTCGTAGAACTCTGTCATACATTTTGTAGAACTGAAACATGCACAATTAAATTATACACCAGTAGTCTCTAATGTCACCCTCAGTAGTTAATGCCACTCTGTTATGCTGTCATTTTCCAGTAATATTGGCAGATAAAATCAAAAGCTAGACTTGTATTAGCTATAGTTGGGCTGCTCTGTGGATAACAAAAGCA
Source organism: Micronycteris hirsuta (assembly GCA_004026765.1). Taxonomy (NCBI): domain Eukaryota; kingdom Metazoa; phylum Chordata; class Mammalia; order Chiroptera; family Phyllostomidae; genus Micronycteris; species Micronycteris hirsuta. The sequence continues at coordinate 4,576 of PVJI01024741.1, forward strand.
TCTTATAATTAATATTATATGAACATTTAAAATATGCAAATAATATAGAATGGGTCACCTCTGTAGTGTTGAAATGAAAATAAATGCAAATGCAGCAGAGTGATTGGTTCGGTTGAAGTTCTTAAAAACCTACAAGATTAAGATATAACCTGTTTGTCTTCATACATACTACTTTCTCCTTTTTTTCTCCATTCACTCTATTAGGATTTATTTTTAATTTTTCTATTTTACTCTATTTAATGAAAACATTTTTCTTCCAGGCATTTTTGTGTCTTTTTCTGTGTTTTATATCATGATTAAAATCCTTGACTACTTTTGCATTCTCGTTATGTCCTTATCTTAAGGAGCTAGCATTACCTTTTAGGTCAGGCATGGACCTGGAGCTCCTGTGCATTTCCCTAAAGTTGGGGATTTATGCAAACTAGAACCAATGGAGTCTCATAAGTAATTTTCTCTACCGAAGAGATAAATGAAGGGCTGATAGAGGACATTGTGTTAGCTCTCTGATGTTGAGTAAGGCTAAAGTCTATTTTAATGCAATAAACTGAGTTTGCAAAACCACAATATTTGATCTTAGAAGCAGCTACTCCATCATCTTGATGCTTTTCCTGTCTCTATTTGCAGCTTTTAGCATTATTCTTCCCACTTAAAAGTCTACTTAAATCTTTTACACACACAAATGGTCAGAAAATTCCTATACGAAAGTCTTTTCTTCCTTTCTAAACTCGCAAATGTGTTCAAAGATTTATGAACAATATGCACATGGTAGCTTCTCTCTCTACATTTGAATTCTGAGTCCAAACACCACGCATGGACTTGCTCATGCAAATAGGAATTGTCCTTGGCGGTAAGGAGAAATTGCCTGGTCAACTCATTTTGGGCCCCAGGAAAATGAACTCAACTGTCAGCTCTTCAATGTAATGCGTGAAATGGCTTTTTAAAAGCAGTGCTTAATAGGGAAAACAAAAATGGGTGGTGGAGGAGAGCTGAAACCGTACTGCACTAACTAAATCAACCACATCTTGTTTTATATCTTTTTGTTGTGCGTAAATATATGCAACTGTATTAGTTTGGATTGTGGGAATGTATGAAACAGAAACCAATCCAAAGCTGCTTGAGTTGTTTCGCCATTTCTCATTTCTCCTGGCATACATACGTTTTCTCTGGCACAGCAAATTTCTCTACTAAGTTCCATACCAAGAAAACTGTGTCCTTCCTGCAGCCCCTATGTTTGTGTGTTACAACGCCCAGCGGTGCATGAAGGCTGGTTGTTGATGTAGCCTTATTTGAAATGTCACAGAGAGGAGTGCCGGGCCCACCTTTCGTCAGGTATCTAGATATGATCTCGTCTCTGGCCAAGGCAATAGGTACCGATCTGTGTGAATTGGAGAAAATTAAATCATGTGCTTGTTGGCTGGCAGAACCCCTGAAGAGTATTTACTTGGTAAAGTTAAAAAAAAAAGAGATATGGCTTTGGCATGGTTATTGTGCTAATTAACAATCTCTTCTTACTAGAGGTTGATGAAATTTTTAGCTAGAGCAATTTCTCTATGCTTCATTTATTTTCTTTGTTTAGCATGTTTCCTTTTTTTTTTAGATTTTATTCATTTATTTTCAGAGAGAGAGAAAGGAGGGAGAAGGAAAGAGAGAGAAACATCTGCTTTTTACCTCCCTTTCGCCCCCAACTGGGGACCCTGCCCTCAACCCAGTCACGTGTGCTGACTGGGAATCGAACCAGCAACCTTTTGGTTTGCAGGCCAGCATTCAATCCACTGAGCCACACCAATGTGTGTTTTTATTAATACCTTTGCTTCTTTGACTGGCCATGGTGGCTCTTCTGTGGAAGGCATACCAGTTGATATACAGAGGACTCAATTCAAAATGACTTGAAGAAGTAGGGGATTTATCATCTTACCTAATAGAATGAGCCGTCGCAAAGGATAGGATCATCAAATCAGAATCATGTAAATCACGTGTCTTACCCAGTGTTTACAAGAAGGTCTGGTTGTCAGCATATTAACAAGGAAAATAGACCACGTCACCTTCCTTGTTGCTTGATCTAGAAGCATCCCCTCAGTAAAGGGGAAAGATAGTAGTCCAGCTGTTTTAAATCAGTCCCTGAGGACAGGGGAATCCATTCTTCCGAACCCTGTACTCTGTCACTTCTAGCCACCTCTGCCTCCTCTTCTTTCAGGATTATTTGTTTTTGTCTCTAGGCTCGTTACCCATGTTTATCAAACGGTTGTCACAGATCCAAGCATCACACACTCACACAACAGAATCTAGAGGCCAGAATGCAAAGGATCCCATTTTTCAGAAGCTCCCTCAATATTTACTCTCTTGTGTTTCATTTGTTATAAATATAGCATACACCCTTTTCTCAACTAATAACTGATAAGGGGAAGTAATTACCTCAGTCGGGACAATGGAGACAACTGTACTTGAAAAACAATAAAAAAAATAAATTTAAAAAATGGACTAAGAAACACCCTTGATGTTGAGGAGAGACATAGATGCTCTTCCAGAGAAGTTGATGATACCTGAACAAATTCCAGTTCTCACTGAGGAAGAAATGGTGGTGGAGGGTAGATGTTGTTTCTGGGTAGACTGCCAAAATTGTTTGCCATTGTCCTGCTATCTACAGGGAGGGCAGTTGAACCTATTTCTGGAACTACATCTGCAATGGCTAAAAAGCAGATTTTCTAAGCGGTTGCTAAGAGTCTGGAGAATGTTTCTAATATGACTGACCATCTTGTTTTTCTCCTCTCTATTACAGGAGGTTATTACCACAGAAACTACATTTCCCGTAATTAGTGCCTTCAGGTTTAATCCAGGATCGTATAGTGGACTTTCCAAAAGAGCTATTGCATAGGACTGCCCTCTGTGGCAATAGAGGAAGGGTTAATTTTTGTAATTCAGTGACTTTAATATCATAGAAATCACCACAATTGCTTAGTAAGGTGGCATTTTCTAGGCCTGAGTTTAGAAACTCTGACAGTTTGGCCTCAGAACTTGCGTGTTTAACAGGCATCCCTGGAGGTCCCTGGAGTAGCGCCCGTGTGCTTTAGGTCACTGTTGAGAAACGCTACTAATACGCCTGGGATCAGGAACTGAATCTTCCTGGTCTGAGTGCTGCTTGGAATACTGGTTCTCTTACCTAAGACCCTTTGCTTCTGATGTTGTTTATCTTCCACTGCAAACTTTATCTTTAAACACTTCATTCCCTAGGTTGTTCCTCATCAGTCTCATTGTAGGGGTACTTTATTTTTTAAAGAGTTTATTTATTTAGTTTTAGAAAGAGGGGAAGGGAGGGAGAAAGAGAGGAAGAGAAACATCAGTGTGTGAGAGATCCCATGCCCCCACCTGGGGACCTGGCCTGTAACCCAGGCATGTGCCCTGACTGGGAATCGAACCAGAGACCTTTTGGTTTGCAGATTAGCTCTCAGTCCACTGAGCCACACCAGCCAGGGCTGTTGGGGTACTTTCTAAGTGAAATGTGCAATGCATACAAGGTTATTAAAAAAGTCACATTTGCATTATAATTGTAATCAATTCCCAGGGATTTTAAACATGTATCTGGGGGTTCCTACCTACCACATTATACATCCCTCTTCTTGATTGAGAAAGAACATGGTGAGGAAATAGTTTCTTGCATGCCACTAAGTTTTGGCTCAAATATGCTTTTCAGTTCTTTTTGTTACGCCACAACTAGAATCAAACGCAGCCACCTCTCATGTAGACAGAGTATGTGACTGCCAATAACTTGATATTTCAGTTATTTTGAGGCATGGAAATATCCTTGTCCATCTTCCTCGCTTTTGAGCTTAAATCCTATCACCTTTAAAAAGTCATGTCTGCTATGATTAATTTAGCGGATGCTATCACTCAGAACAATTTTTGTAACACTTCTCCTTCTCTTTCCTTATCCTCTTCCTGGCACACCCACATCTTTTACTATACTTAGTATGTGAATTGTTTTTTTAATAAGTTCTTTGGCTTTCTATTTCTTATACTGTTCTTAATACCCCCCTGTCTATTCTATAACTACTAAGAAGTACAAATACCTATTTGTACTTCTTAATCCCTTCACATTTTCTGCCATTCTCCCTCTTCCCTCTCCCAGCTGACAACCCTCCAAATGATCTTCCTATCTATGATTCTGTTTCTGTTCTGCTTGTTTGCTTAGTTTGTTTTTTTTATTTTTTAAGTATATTTTATTGATTAGGCTATTACAGTTTTACCAATTTTTTCTCCTCTTTAATCCCCCTCTCTGTCCTGCACTACCCCCACCCTCCAGTACACCCCCCTTAGTTCATGTCCATGGGTCATGCACATAAGTTCTTTGGCTTCTCTATTTCCCATACTCTTCTTAACCTCACCCTGTCTATTTTGTACCCACCATTCATGCTTCTTAGTCCCTGTACCTTTTCCCCCATTTCGCACCCCCTCCACTGATAACTCTCCATATGGTCTCCATTTTTGTGATCCTGTTCCTTTTCTAGTTGTTTGCTTTGTTTGTTTGTTTTTTTTTTTTTTTTGGTTCAGTTGTTGGTAGTTGTGAGTTTGTTGTCATTTAACTGTTCATATTTGTGGTCATCTTCTTTTTCTTAGTTAAGTCCCTTTAACATTTCATATAATAAGGGCTTGGTGATGATGAACTCCTTGAACTTGACCTTATCTGGGAAGTACTTTATCTGCCCTCCCATTCTAAATGATAGCATTGCTGGGTAAAGTCATCTTGGATGTTGGTCCTTGCTTTTCATGACTTTGAATACTTCTTTCTAGCCCTTTCTTGCCTGAAAAGTTTCTTTTGAAGTCAGCTAATAATCTTATGGAAACTCCTTTGTGGGTAACTGTCTCTTGTTGCTTTTAAGGTTCTCTCCTTATGTTTAATCTTTGGTAATACAATTATGATGTACCTTGGTGTGTGCTTTCTTGGATCCAACTTCTTTGGGACTCTTGGAGGTTCCTAAGGCTCCACACCTTACAACATAACAGGTGCACCGCGACAAAGAAATATGGCCCAAGTGAAAGAATAGATCAAAACTCCAAAAATAAGAACTAAGTGATGAAGAGATAGCCAACCTATCAGATGCAGAAGTCAAAACACTGGTAATCAGGCTGCTCACAGAAATGGTAGAGTATGGTCGTACATTAGGGGAAGAAGTGAAACCTATGCAAAATGAAATAAGGAAAAATGTACAGGGGACCAATAGTGATGGGAAGGAAACCAGGACTCAAATCAACAGTTTGGAGCAGAAGGAAGAAATAAACATTCAACCAGAACAGAATGAAGGAACAAGAATTCAAAAAAAAGAGGAAAGGCTTAGGAACCTCTGGGACAACTTGAAAGGTTCCAACATTTGAATCATAGGGGTACAGAGGGAGGAGAGGAAGAGCAAGGAATTGAAAACTTACTTGAAGAAATCATGAAGGAGAACTTCCCCAATTTGGCAAAGAATATAGACTTCCAGGAAGTCCAGTATGTATATTATTATTTTGGCATGTATTGCAGTTCCCTGAAGGTAATATGCTTATGTGTATCTACTGCTTTGGAAATAATTTAAGTGAAATAAGAAATGAGTATGACCACACCTACACATCTTACATAACGTGCATCACTAGTGGATGACTTAGTAGGTCTATGACAGCAAGTAATACATTTCCTAGAAGAATCTAAGAAAAGGACAATCTCTATGCATACCAGGGTATTACCTATCAACTTATTAAATTATACCTAGCATAATATAACATGCATATATATTTATATATGCATATATATGCATAATATAGTGTATATATCTACGTATCTATATATTTTACATTTATATAGATATATACATTCACCGTATGTTAGACATATTGATGTGTGTGTGTGTGTGTATGTATACAAGGTCTGTCCAGAAAATATCTAGCCATTGTTAATACAGAGAGAATGGTTTGCACAACATTGACGTAATGTGGCAGCCGAGGAGAATGGACTGGAATGCGCATGTGTGAACAATGATGACTTCACTATACTCGTTGGTAGCGCCCAGAAACATCATTCAGTGAACATGTGTACTGTGTGGCCGTTGCATTCAAAATGACTGAGCAAGTAAATCAATGAATGAATATGCATTGAATTTTACATTAAGTTCAAACATTCCTCCATGGAAATTATTTGGATGATTCAGAAGGCTTTTGGGGATGATGCAATGAGCGCTACACAAGTAAAAGTGTGGCACAAACACTTCAAAGATAGTTGAGAATCTGTTGAAAGTGATCCACATTCTGAAAGACCTGCAGAAAACAGGAAACCTGAGAGTGTTGAACTTGTACGGGCTGCAGTCAACAAGGTCAGCGACTGACAGTGCGAGAACTAGAAGCCGATCTGGGGATTCCAAACACTACTGTGTCTGAGATTGTGACACAGGATCTTGGTAGGAAACGTGTCATGGCAAATTTGGTCCATGGCTTCTGCTACCAGAGCAGAAGGAACATGGTGCTGCAGTTGCTAATGACTTGGTTCAGACTGCTACCAATGAACCAGATCTCCTCAAGAAGGTCATAACCGGAGATGAATCATGCGTCTACAGCTATGATCCAGAAATGAAGGCCCAGTCATCCCCGTGGAAGTCACCTGGTTCTTCCCGGCTGAGGAAGGCACGGCAGAGTCGTGGCAAGATTAAGACCATGTTAACTGTGTGTTTTGATTGGGAAGGTGTTGTCCATCACTAGTATGCCCCTCCAGGTGAAACAATTAATAAGAAGTACTACCTGAACATTCTTTATCAGTTGAGAAATACAATATAATAAAAACGGCAGCTTCATCATGACAACGCGCCTGCACATGCATCACGTCTCGTGGAGTTTTTTGGCAAAACATCCAATCACCCAGGTGTCTCAGCTCCCCTACAGCCCAGATTTGGCACCCTGTGACATATGGCTTTTCCCACAACTAAAATCACCTTTGAAAGGGCAGAGATTTCAGACCCTTGATGAGATTCAGGAAAATAGGATGGAGCAGCTGACCGCTATTCCAACAAAGGATTTTGCAGAGTGTTTTGAACAGTGGAAGAGGTGCTGGAAGAATTGTGTGAGGTCCCAAGGTGCCTACAGCGAAGGGGATGGAGGTGTCATTGTCCTATGTACAATATTTATTGTATCTGGCATCTTCTTCAATACATGTCTCTATTTTTCATATTACTTGACTGGATACATTTCGAACAGACCTTGTATACACACACTGCTTTCAAACTATATAAAAAGTGCTAGTACTAAGAAATGTAAATTCATGTAAAACATCACTGAGCTAGGATCATTTCTGTAATCATGTATACACTATAAAATGCCTATTATAAGTATAATTGATATTAGAGGTTTACAATGCTTTGATATTAAAAAAAGATGTGCTCATATTTTACATTAAAAACTACTGGTTCCTAGTACACATCATTCTCCTTGAAAATGTTTAATGACATTCTATGTGATACAGGTTTCAGTTCTCTTTCTGTATGTCATCGCATGCAGTTTAAGTGGTGGGCATTGTCGCTGAGAAATGGGATAGAGCACACAGGATTAAAAAAACAGGAGAACTGCAACAGGAGACATTCCTGAGGACAAAAGAGCAGGACTGAAGAGGATGGCTGAATGGATGGATGGACAAATGGAGGGATTGCTGGATTCGTGTTTGGGTGTGGGCGTGTGTATTCATGCATGTATATGCATGCATGTGTATGTCAGTGTTTCTTCTTCAGGCTCACTTAGTCTCTGCCTCCAGCTAACTTAGGAGAGAAAGGATAAGGGGAGAAAACTAGCCCGTGCTGGGCCCCTTCCTATTGTATTCCAGGTACTGTTTCTTTTTCTATTCGATTTGCTCACAATCTTTCTGAAGACAGCATCATCCCTCACCTTCATTTTACAAGTAAATATGCTCCATCCCAGGTGACTGAGCAAATTCAAACACCAAACTGGTAAAAAATAATGGTTTTCAAACCCAGGTCTGTCTGACTCCAAACCCACAGTTGTTGCCCTGAAGGGAAGTACTTCTTGAATCTTTCCCACACGTACTCGGGAATCTGAGCAGATGTATGATAATGTCTGAGAACCACCAAGGAGTCAGCGAAATTGAGATTCCCAGTTTATACTTCTGCAGCTTTTTTTTTTTTTAAATCAGGTACACTCTATGTACATTTTGTTGAGAGGCAAGTTGTTTAGTCTTAGTGTTAGCTCAGAGGAAATTGACCTGGAGGGCCAGAGAATAGTATTTTTAGAGCTCTGCATTCTAGCCCAGTCACAGACAAACGTAGAGCCTACCACTTTGGAAAATATAAAAGCATGGGATGGGAGCAAAGAAAAGATTTCCAGGGTTACCCACAGGTTTATATGAAATGCTTTTCATAAACATTGCCTTAAATTTGTAATGAAAGCCAGACAGGAATGCTTCATTTTTCACAAATGAAGTAATTTATATATTCATCAGCAGTATCTCAGTCAACAGTGCAGAATAATAGTAGCAATGCTAAAAAATGTTGTCTTTATTAAGGGGGAACATAAAGTGTTTAAACATCATGTGTAAATGTATAGTCCTATTTTAATGATTTTTAAGAATCTAAGCCAATATAAATTTCTTGGTATAATTGGTTAACATTGAATAAAATGTATTGTTTTTCGATAATAATTTTAGCAAAAATATAAGATACTGGTTACTGAAATGCAGAGATAATTATATACATATGGGGACTCAAGTAGTACTACAATTACGATAATTACACTTAAGAACCAAAATATCAAATTTATAAAAACGGTTGCAGAATTAATATGCTGTCAAATCATAGAAAGTGCCCTAAAATGATCAGCTGTTTCTAAATAGCTTAAGACTTATTCTATAACTTCTCTAAACCCCATTTTTCTTCTTGCTAAAATGGGAATATGATCTATTTCACAGTGTGTTTGTGAGGATTAAGTGGGTATTAAATAAGGTCATAATTAAAGTTGATATTTGAACAAGGACTTCTTGCCAGAGGTCATTTCACAAAATCCTGTACAACTAAGAAGGGTTAAATAGCTGTGCAACGTCATGCAGCTAAGAAGCTTGAAGCAGGGCTCAAACGTGGACAGTCTGACTGAAGAGCATGTGCTTTTGACTGCCGTCTTGCACTTCTTGCTATGACCGATCAATAAATGGATTTAAAAAAGTATTCAGTGTGTAAATGTTGTTGAAGAATATCATCATGAAAATATTTTTAAATATGCTTTCTGGGAATAAAAAAAATCTTTTTTTCCCAAAGCCACAGAAAAATACACTGAGAAATACAGTAGAAAAATACATCCCTCTGGTTCATTTGTCTCAATCCATATCAAGTAGAAAGTCAGGCCAATTTCTCTTGATTTGTTCTTAGTGAATCGATTGCTCCCTTTTCTAAATTCACTCAAAGCATTTGTTCCAAATATTGCTGCATGTTGAACTCAATTCCCGTGCTATATATTTTTTTACTTTAGAAGTTACAAAACTTTTTCATCTCTAAAGTGAATGCTTCATGAAAGCTTCATGATTTCATAAAGATAATCAATAATGAACTTAAACTAATGTTTGGTAGTTCTTTTGTGCCCTGGAATTTCATTAACGAAGACCTGGGCCTCTGGACTTATTGAAAGGATGAGCGCTCCTTTAATAACTTGGTAATCTGGCCCCACTTAAATTTGTTCCAGGTTCTAGAATTTGATGATTGCTCTCCCTGGGTAACAACAGATAAGCCAAATAAGGATTGAAGACTTCTCATTATCTCTTCCATTACATAGAACTGAACTGCATTTTTTTGTTGACATTTGATCTAGGACTTTCGTGTTCATTTTCTTGCTTGGGACGTAACTATTTTTCTCTTGTCATTTTGCTCTGGCTTGCCCAATGACTTTGCATGCTTTACTTCTCTTGGAATCTATTTTTATAATGTTTTTACAGTAATATGTTTTTAAGTTAGGAGATTGTTTTTTTCAGCTTGGAAAACAATTATTGCATAAAGCAGAAGAGTCACTTATATTATTCAAGGAGTGAAAATGGGTGAAATTGAAACACATACCCGTGTTGTTTCACTGTAATGTATGTTAAAGGGAAATAAACTTCATTCATAAAAGAAGAGGTAAATGGCATCAGCATACATTTTACTAAAAAGTTACCAGCAGTGACCACCTATCTGCAAAAATGCACATGTCATCCATAGGTAGACAGAGAGGGAGAGAAACAGAAATGTATGGTTGCCTCTCACATGGCCCTCACTGGGGACCTGGCCCGCAACCCAGGCATGTGCGCTGACTGGGAATCGAACCGGGACCCTCTGGTTCCCAGGCCGCGCTCAATCCACTGAGCTACACCAGCCAGGGCGGTCACATGTCATCCGTAGGTAAATGCAAGTAAGACCACAGAAAGATAGCACAGCAAACTTATTAACAGGGTTAAAATGAAAAACAATTAAACAAATCAAGAGTTTTCTAGGATGTAAAGAAATGGAACGCTCATACACTGCTGATAAGAATGCAAAAGCGATACAATCGTGTAAAGGACAATGTGTGAGTTTCTTCAAAAACTTCTTTCTCCTGTGACACAGACACTGCATTTTAACTTACTGAGAAAAAAAAAAACACAACTGGAAATAAAACCTATCCATAAGTAAAGGAATGGACAAACTAATAGCGGTGTAATAAAGGTAATATTACTAAAAAAATGAACTACTCATAATAACATTGAGGAATCTCAAAGGAGTAATGGAATATACATTTCATAATTGCAACCATATAAAGTCTAGAAAATGCAAATGTATCAGTTTTAAGGGAAAGTAAATCAGTGGTTATCAGGAGGGAGCGACGGGCAGACAGTGAAAGATTATAAACATAGGTAAGCATGCAGTAACAGATATGGTCCTTATTGACTGTGATCACAGGTTCATGGGTTTATACCTATGTCAGAACTTCTCAAATGCTATGCTGTATGTATGAGAAGTTTTGTTCAATATAAACTATACTTGAATAAAGCTGTGAAAATGGTTCTACATTTAACAATCTGTACATCCCACTCTTTTAAGAAAATACATGTAAGAACAGTATGTTGAACCCACCACCACTCTCCTCATCTGTGCCTTCTCGGGGGTCTGTCTGGCCTCCATAGAAGTCAGTATTGGGGAGCAATGAAGGACACTACTACCCAGGTCAGCAGGAATGATGACTGGGTCACAAGAGCAAGAAGCTGGGACTACAGATTCACAGTTTTGCACCTTTAAGCTCCTGCACTGTTGGCCTTGAGAAGACTATCACTGAGGAACTACAGAATACAAAGAAGGATCCATGGGAGAACAGAGATAACCTTCCCCGAGCGCCCTGGGGTAGTGGCTGGTACACACTGCGAAGACTTACCCAGTGGTAGAGGTAAAGTGCCTTCAGCCATCGAAACTGGCAGGGACATAAATTCAAATCAGATAGATGGCCCCTCAGAGTTTACTTTCGTGTCATTACACTGAACGAGGCAATAGCACATTCCCTAAAATCTAAGCATTCACACAGTGCAAAGTCTCCGGTGTCAAGAGGGCATGGATTTATGGCTAAACGATTTTCCACATTCACTACAAGTTTAAAGCCTTTGAAACAGTGAAAACTCTCTGATGATAATGCAGGGCAAGGCTGGTGGTAAAAGATTTCCCAAATTCACTGCGCTCATAAGGCCGTTCTCCTGTGGGAACTCTCTGGTGATAACAGAGGCCATAGATTCTGGTAAAATATTCCCCACACTCACGGCACAGAAAACACTGTCTTCCGGCAAGAACAGCCTGCTCCTGAACAGGTGTGTGGTTGCAGCCATCGGCTTTCTTACGTTCTTTCCTGGTGTAATATTTTTTCTTCTTTGAAAAGTCACCCCAGACTTTGAGATTTCATTATAATTCACAAGAAATCACGACAGTACATCCATGTGTAAAAATTAAAAACCAATAGTAATCCTGTAACAGCCTTCGTTCTATTTAAAATTTAAAAGCAAATATCATCCTGAAATATAAACCAAAATTGGAAAACCATTCAAACTAAGACATGTGTAACAGAAGAGTTGAAAAAATCTGAAACAACAGAAATAGTTCTTAAAAATATCACATTTAACTCACAACAGAAAACGCCTCCAGCACCCTGCAACGGGCACAGTAGTCCTAGGAGTGGTCCCACACTCCAGGCAAGCTCCAGGCCTGGGGACATTGTACTGTGTTTTGCTTATCCAGGGATCATCTTCCATTGTATCCAGATCACTTCCTGCCCTCGTAGAAATGTGTGCTCCTAAGATCCCCAGGCTCCACATGTTTAGCATTCCTAGGTGCTGTTTTTGTGTGTCCACAGCACCTGGCACCTTGTAATTTACCATAATATAAAATATTTTTATGACTTTTTGGCTTCTCCTTCAATGAAGGCTTTGAATAAATCTGTCCGAGGGCACATTTCTTTCTTTACTCATCGTAACAGACCTAGGTGAACCTTTGAAGCAGATGAGATAATTAGTCAGTGCTTGTTGAAGCAATGGAACACGATGCCATAGCTTTCCTTCCACTCTTCTGAATTTTTCTGCTCACACCTTGGTGTATCTTTCTCTCCTCACTATTTTTTTCCTCAGCGTTCTCATACATGAAAAAGATTCACACTTTGGAGAAACAAGAATTTCATGGTAGCCAAATTTCTAGTATAACCAAGGGCTCCAGGTAATTCTGTCACCACTTAGAACTCAGTGGATTGTGTACCGGCCCACGAACCAAAGGGTCACCAGTTCGATTCCTATCAGGGCACATGCCTGGGTTGCAGGCCAGTTATCCAGCAGGGGGTGCGCAAGAGGTAACCGCACATTGATGTTTCTCTCCCTCTCTTTCTTCCTCCCTTTGCCTCTCTCTAAAAATAAATAAAGTCTTTAAAAAAACAACAAGAACTCAGTGTCCTTTATTTACCACCCAGTGAGACTGACCTGTTCTCAGGCTGCGTGGACCCTTTAGTCTCCTCGCTCTTCAAGTATAATTCCATTAATCAACTATAATACCATTCCGTCGTTTGCTCACTGTGTAACATGTTCCAGAAATAATCTCCAGTCCTCATGCAAATGCTGCCACTGCATTTACAGGGGGAATGATCATTATTTCCCAGAGAGGACACTACATCATTGAATCTAAAACCTTTCTCTCAGGTTCACGTGCTTCACGGGTGTCAACATTGCAGCCACTTTGGCACTGTATGTGAGTTTCATGCATAACCATTATCCCCAGGTACATGCCATATTCTTAGGAAAAAACAGACCATATCCCAGAATATTTAGTAAGAAATGTCATGGAGAAAAACACTTATTTTCTGGAGTGGGAACGCAAATATTGACAGAGAGCCACATGGGATATATTCTGAGGAAGTAAATGGCTTGGTGAGACCACATCCACTCACGTTAGGACTGCCTCATACCTCACCTCCCTGTTTCCTCTCCACCTGTCTGGAGCGTTCTTGCTCTTGCTGAGCGAACACACTGGGCCTCCTCGTGTTCATTCTAAGAGCTTTGCTTCACTTGCAGTGAAGAGTATGAAGACAGCGTGTTTTCATTTTTTGAGTGAACTTTAGGGTTTTTAAGCAATTGTTGGATGTGCGTATTTGATCTTTTTGGAACATGAGTAACAAATGGAATCTATAGGACTATTTAACTAACATGTATTTGATGAAGGTGGCTGTTAAAACCTCCTGTTGGATTTAGTGAAAGCAAGAGACACTTAAAACACAAGTGAAGGTGGCTGTTAAAACCTCCTGTTGGATTTAGTGAAAGCAAGAGACACTTAAAACACAAGTAAAATATTGTGAAATACAAATAGCGAGATAATCACACAGGTAAAGAATCTCAAAGCTAAAGGATAGAGACAATGTTAGAATCCAATGAGTGGAGTTTGAACCGACCCAATAACCCATCGGTGCTCAGGGGACCTTAGCTGGGTATGCTAAAAAGTGTATTTCTATTAATTCTCTGCCTGGGAAATCCTGTTTGGCTTGCCACAAGTGATAGGTTACCATGAAAATACAGTGACACCAAAATAACGCTCTAAAGTCCCAGAGAGGTCATAAGGCTTGCTCAGGGGCTGCCCCTCTGTTGAAATGAAAAATCAGTCACACTTAGAAGGGCTTTAGAGATTCAGCACTAATCTAAGACGTTCTTCCGACAGCAGTGAGGCAGGAAAGAAAAGGGGATTGGGCTCAGTTTTCAGAGGGTGTCCACACGTGCCACCTGGTGCCTTTTCAATGGATTGTGGTGGTTAAGAAGATGTCTGGAGAGCACTGATGGCAGATGTCTGTTCAGGAATGCTGACTGACCTTCCCTGAGAAAATCCCGTTACCTGCAACTCTGCTAACTGGGCTGTGGGGACATTGGCCCGACCTGGTTTGTCCAACTGTCTCAGGGAATTGTCTGTTAGGATCTCAGTTGTGGCTAGAGTGAGCGGGGCACTGGAGTGATGGATTGTGTTAGAAGGACAATGTTCCTACCCAGAGATCCCTGGTGCAGACACAGGGTGACTGGAAAGGAGGATGCGGGTCCAGAATATGGTGAGGGCTGCAGGTAAGACCTGGTCTCATCTAGCCAGTCTGGACACAGAGGACAGATCACATTGGCAGTGGGTCCCCTGCATGGAGGAGAGGTGAGCCCTTGACCAAGGAGACCAGGATCCTGCATATCTCCAGCATCACTTCTCAATATGAGGTACCAGGGTTCAAGTCCAGCTGCCCTCACTCCTGCAGGGCAAATGTCCAAGTCATGTGCCCACAACATTTGAAGAGTCAGATTGAGGTATCCAGTTCACCACAGCGGATGGGGTCCGAGCCCAGCGAGGATATAAGTGCTAAGATCTCCAGCATCACACCCAGGTACACCATCTCTTAGGGGCACCATTCCTCCTGCGAGAAGTACACAGCCACACCCTCAAACGTCCTCCGACGTCAGTCACACCAACCTCAACCAGGCACCTCAGCATGGCCACTGCCATTCGACTCTGTGGGCAGGGGTTGGGGGGAGGAACGGTAGGAGAAGAGGGGCACTGGGTATGGTGGTCCCTATTCAGACCCTGGCACAGGTCACCAGGGTGCTGTCAGCGAGCCTCACACCCGTGTCTGTGCTGAGGGAACCACAACTCTCATGCCTTGTTGACCTGACTCAGCGACCAAAGAAGCTCCTGACTGGGTCTACAGTAATCTTATTTTTATTTATTACATCATTCCCCCCACTTCCTTTTTGATGTCTCTAAAAATTTAACTTAAAAATGTAAATATAGCTTTATCATTTCCTTCAAGTATTTCTTTTTTATTTCCTCTATGGGGGTCTTCCCTAAAGAGATGTAAATACTTCAATATTAGAACTCTTTCAGCATTTTACATTGTTTTGAAGATATATATATATTTTAGAACTTGTATTCATGATAACACAGCGCCTGTCCATGCTTTCAAAATTTTTATTTGACTTTATCTGGAATGTGCTTTCCTCGCTTTGACAGTATATGTCTGCTTCCAGCGTTTCATTCCTTCTTAACACGTGAAATTTTACAAGTTTCCCATAGCTTTCACGCTGTCCATAGGCTTTTGTTGTTTTGAATTACAATTAAGTTGAAAGTACGCATTTTTCCTGTATTCCCTTAGCTTGAGTTGGAATTATAGTAAAATAGGTAAGGCTTCATCACATGCTCTAACCTTAACCAAATAAGGTTTCCATTAAACAGAAATGGACATTGACGCCCCTCTTACAGATGGACCTCACACACATTTCATTGAATGTTGAGTCTTGAAGTCAATATTCCATTGAAATAAAAGCCAAAGTCAAAGCCACAGACCTATATCTCAGAATGTGCTTTTTATGTATTTACCTAAAGTTAATTTTATGGTTTTATAAACATTTTAGAAGGGGATTTTAATTTTAGAATCACAGTATATAGGGCTATCAGCTCCTGCTTGGCTCATGTGGTCACTGAATCACTCTGTACATGATGTAGATATTAAATCAGTGCTTTAAAAAAACAGTTCACAGAGCCACATGTTTCAGAAATACTGTTTGACTACGTGGCTATCAAGAGTTCCATTTAGGATTATTACCTTGGCTTCATCATTTCAGTCATTTGCTGTGAAGTCCTTGTTACCATTTTTGGTTGTCATTGTGTTCTCAAAGTGTGTTCTTGAATGTTTAATCAATGTTTTTTAAATTCAGATTCAGCTTCAATTTTTTTAATAATTACTTTCTTGTTGTTCAATTACAATTATTGGCATCCTCTCCCTTCCCCTCTTCCCTCCCCCTCCAACCCCACTCGCCTCCCCAGCCTCCCTCCTCCCTCTTTGTTCTGTCCACGTGCCCTCCATAGTGATTCCTGAAAACCCTTCTCCCCTTTGTCCCCTCCCCCCTGGCTATTGTTAGACTGTTCTTAATTTCAATGTCTCTGGTTATGTTTTGCTTGCTTTCTGCTTTTGTTGATTATGATCCAGTCAAAGGTGAGATCATATGGTATCTGTCCCTCACCGCCTGGCTTACTTCACTTAGCATAGTGCTTTCCAGTTCCATTCATGCTGTTGCAAAGGGTATAAGCTTCTTCTTCCTCTCTGCTGCGTAGAATTCCATTGTGTAGATGTACCATAGTTTCTTGATCCATTCATTTGTAGATGGGCACTTAGGTTGTTTCTAGCACTTGGCTATTGTGAATTGTGCTGCTATGAACACTGGAGTGCATAGGTTCTTTTGAATTGGTTTTTCAGGATTCTTAGGGTATAATCCCAGTAGTGGAATTGCTGGGTCAAAAGGCAGTTCCATTTTCAATTTTCTGAGGAAGTTCCATACTGTTTTCCACAATGGCTGCACCAGTCTGCATTCCCACCAACAGTGCAGTAGGGTTCCCTTTTCTCCACATCCCCTCCAACAGTTATCTGTTG
>PVJI01024742.1:0-21513 GCA_004026765.1 Micronycteris hirsuta
AGACATTCCCCCAGAGTCCCTGTGACCATGATGTCTGTTGACATGGAGCTTGGGAGTAGACTGGTCCAACAGGCACTTAAAATAAAAGAATGGTGCGTTTACTCAGTTCAGGAGCCCTATTTTAAAATTCATTCAAAATTTTCTAACATCTGTGTTACTCAAAGAAGAAAGTGAATTCAAAATGGGCTTGGTACAACGTTGTTGCTCCTGTTTACTAGCAATGTTGATAAGTTCATGAGTTTAAGTGACTTTTAAGGACATTTTCCAGCATTTTTAGGAAGTTTTAAAGGAACTCTTATAAATTGATTTTAATGGCAATACACTTAAAATCAGCCTTGGTAAATTTTAAACCTTTGGATGTTTCAGTGGAGGGCTGGCAAGGAGCTCTTCTGTGGCTGCCACCAGAGCCACCTGGCTCTGGGCTGTCCTTCATGCCCCCACTTGGGTGGCACAAAACCTGCTCAGGAAGCCAGGGAGGGTAGCCAGGGACTTGAAGGTGTCTCCTGGTGAACATGCAGGGCTGCTGGGCTGAGATGACCACCCCAGGAAGCCAGGAAGAGCAACTGTGCTGGGCAACCTCAGAACGTGACTTCATGTGGAGATGGGTCTCTGTAGATATCTTTAGGGACCTAAACATGAGATCATCCTAGATGATCTGGTGACCCTAATGAGAGTGCCACTAGAAGAGACACAGGGAGGAATGTTACAGGGTGCAGCCAAGAAATGGGCCCAAACAAAGATTTGTAGTGGGGTCCAGAACTCAAGGTATCCAGGAAATATATGTATGGAATGTCCTCACCCCCACAGGTCTGAACGGGGTGAGGGATGGGACTCCTGGAGCAGGGCCATGCTTTGAGCCAGGGGGATGGAGGAGATTTCCACCCAGGATGGAGCCGAGAGGCAACTCCCCCTAGACATAGAGCCCGCGTGAAAACTGGGAGATGGTTGGCTCTGGGCCATGGGGTCACCCCCGCCCACAGCTAACATGACAGCCCAGAAAAACTGGAGGAATAGGAAGTGCTGGCAGGTGTAGCTGATTGAGGGAGGAGTCGGAGGTGGAGCTGCAAAGGAAGGTCAGCGCGAGGGATTTAAACCCAGATTCAGCAGCCATATCTCTCTCTGGACCACGAGGCTTTTGGTGAGAGCAGAGAATCCCACAGCTTTGGGGCTCCCTTTGCCACGCACCTTGGGAGGCTGGGAAGCAACATGTAGCAGCGATGCTGGGTTATCTCTCAGCAGTTTGGGGGAGTGCAGGAGAGATGCTGCAGGAAGGACGCTCTCTGGGACCATGCGGCTGAGGAGTG
Organism: Micronycteris hirsuta; assembly: GCA_004026765.1. Lineage (NCBI taxonomy): Eukaryota > Metazoa > Chordata > Mammalia > Chiroptera > Phyllostomidae > Micronycteris > Micronycteris hirsuta. Next base: position 1,305 of record PVJI01024742.1, read on the forward strand.
GGGACCCCTCAGCCTGAGAGACAGAGGCAGGACCACGTGGCCTTGGGTGCCTTCCTTGGCCATGTGGCCTAGGAAGCAGCAGAGACTTTGCCTGGAAGAAATGGAGTAAATGGACTCTTGCTGGTGGGCCATGAGAAGGTACCACATGGTTTTGGATTAACTGGGGATTGTGGTGGCGACACAGTGGATGGTGTTGGAACTGAGGATCTGCCTGTATCACACTTCTACTTCTTCTCCTAGGGTACCCTGGACTGGGAAAAGGGGGGATGGAAAGACTGCGGGTGTTTGTGGGTATTCTAGAGAACTCTAGTATTTTAAAGAAGGCCTTAAGTCATTATCCCAGGCCTGTATAACATGTAAATAAATAACTCTTTTCCTTTTCACAAGTCTCTGGTATTAAGAGACGTTTTTCCATTGGCGGCGTGCATAACGGACCTGTGGAGCGGGGTTGGGACATCGTTGGATGTGCCCCGGCACCCTTTTGCTCTGTAACAGGAAGGCAAATGTGGGTGGGGTGGCCCTTGAAGATGCAGGAAGAGTTTAAAGTGACACAGCCACAAACCCAGGGACACCTGGAGCACCAGAAGCCAGAGAGGGGAGGAAGGATTCCCCTGAGTCTGTGGAGACAGGGCAACCTGCTATCACCTTAACTTGGGACTTCTGGCCCCAGAGCAGAGAGAGGATTTGGGCTGTTTAAGCTGGCAGTGTGTGGCGCTTTTTCCCATGCACCTAGAAAATAAGCAGTGTCCTTCCTAGAAATGCAGATGCCAGCTGACAAGCAGAACCACTGTGTGGTCACTGTGAGGACATACCCTCCAGCTGGGAGTGGGGTTTTAATCACTGGAGGGTAGGTGGAGGTTGTCCAGGTCTAGCGGACAGGGGCTGGGGTGCAGTGTCCCACTGGAAGGGCTGCCCAGCACATGACCTGGATAAAACATGCAGTTGTGCCGTGAAGGGGAATCTCTCAGCTTGGTAAGACCCTATGCCACTACATTAGGTCAATTTTTAAGTGTGCACTGAGCCGACTCCCTGTTATTAAACAGCACACCCTTGAACTCAAACGTTAATTTGAAGACAACCAAGAAGAGTCTTCTTGAAGGGCACAGACTGTAGGAGACCAAAGAATAGATGAGAAAGCCCCCTTTATAAAAGTATTCAGCTAACAAGTGACACAGGAATGACAGAATAGAGTATCACCACTTATTACTAAGTATCGTCAGCTGCTAACATCATAAAAAGGAAAATAACCAGATATCATGTGCCTCCTGGTAGAATAGCATGTGACCACCTATAAAGTGGCCCTGTAACAACAAAAAAGTGAAACTGGAGTCCAATCAGGCATCCAGACTCAACTATCACGTTACAGAAAATACAAAGCGCTGTTGTACAAAGTGATGTACAAAGTACATCAAAGACACACAACTCGCAAAAATCAGTCCCTGTGGAACTGCAAGTTGAACCACCTGGTTTCTCTCTCAAGCTCACGGAGAAAGGGAACTAGAGGGGGGCCCACGAGGGACAAGGCGCTGAGGAGACGTGTCCACCAGTAACGATGTGGAAACCTCACCTGGATCCTGACTCAAAAAACTATTTAAATATTGACTACACTTTTGAGAAAATTAATTGGATATTATTAACCTTGACCAACTACTCTTAACTGTGTTCGTGATGAAGGTATCATAATGATTTTTAAGAGTTTTTGTCTTTAGAGATACTTAGATGGATAGATGAAATGGTATTGTGAGCCTGGGGTTGGCTCTTCAATATAAGGGGAACAGGGAGAGTGAGCAGAATTATAAATTCAAATAAAGTGGCTATCAATTGTCCATATATAAACTGGTTGCTGGATGCCTGGGAAGTCATTACAATATTCTATTTACTTCTATATATGTTTGAAAAATTCAATCATAAAATGTGTAATGCCGAGGTCTGGTCTCGGTGGGTCTCTGGGTCCCCGAAGGATGGACAGTAGGGGCGAAAGGGAACGGATCTGGACACCGTCAGTGGAGTCCGGAGGGCAGGGGAATGAATCCAAACACCCTCTCTCTGGAGTGCCAGAGGACAGCCGGGCCTCTTTGCTTTGACTGACACCCCGTGAGAATTTCTCTTCACTTTTATAGGGAGGGTTTTTTTACAATCAACAACAGATGGATGTTATAAATCATCAAGGGCTGACACATGAGCAAAAGACACAGAACATTTCAATTTTCACAAATGATTGTTTTTGTCAGTCAAATGACTAAGAATAATATTAATACTAACTATTTTAGGCACTAATAATTGGCTAGACATATATATTTTTTCTTAGGCCCTAGATAACTCTAAATTAGTAATTAAAAATATATGTAAAGGTAGGTCTCGTGCTTAGGAAATTTAAGAGAGAGAGATGTCATGTAAGTCAAAGTATTCCTCACCCAATTAGCTGCTTTTGAAGTGTATTTCTAGGCACAGATGGTTTTATCTACAACTTTCTAAAGTATAAATTCTAACTAATGTTTATGGCTTTTCATTAAATTTCCTCGCTATTAAAATACTTTCTCTTCCTATATCTCTGGTTCAATAAACATTCTTGCTCAAGATAAAGACGTGATAAATTTTGAGTTTCAGAGAGAATTGTTTATTTTAAGCAATGGCTTCTTCCAGTAATTAGCAAACTGTTTTTCTTTCAGCGTTCAGGTGGCTGACTTGCTTAATGGCTAATTCTTCTCCTTAACGCTTTCATGTGTGGGGAACAGCCATGATAATCAGGAGCCTTAATCGTAAATGCAGGTCAGTGAGAATTGCTAATTCTCAGTAGCGCAGCCAAAGTATGCAAGCCATAGGCTAGACTTGTGAAGAACTGCCCAAAAGTCGCCTTCCGCTGTGCAGAGCATCCTACCCATTCTGACTGTGCCAAGAAATGGGTGTGGGCTGGTTCTCCACAAATCAGCATTCATGGACTGGGTGTAGGCTGGCCTGCAACAGTGTAAAAAATAATTAGTTTTACCAAAACACTCTCCTTTTAGTCTATGATTTGTAGTTAATTTGTTAAATGAGAAATTATTCTTTTCTTGTACATTGGTAACTAAAATCCCCAGATAAGACCCATCTCTTTATAAATTGTATTTTACAATAGAAATATCCATAATCTCTTTTCTAAATTGTCAGGAGCCGACCTACAGCCGACCCGTGGCACAATCTGGACAGATGAGACGCATCTGCACAGCAGAAGCGACTGTGGCTGGATCTCTTGTATATCTCTCCTTACATGCTTACTTTTGCTAATAATTGGTGGTAGGATTTTAGATATTGGTACTTTACTACTGAAAATTGGCACAGTTCCTATGATATTGCACGGAATGACTTGCTGACTAGAGAACAAAAGCCCCTAACAAATCTAATGCTGCCTACTTCTCCCACATGGAAAAGTTAAAGATAAAATTAAACTTTAGGCAGACCAGCTGCCAGAACACTGAAAGAAGCCATTGTTGGGAATGCCCCCTAAACAGTTATCACTTGAAGGCTCAAGATTTATTAGAGCCACTACCCCTCCGTTACCCTGGACAGGAATGTTTATTATCAAGATCAGATGAATAGAGAAGATAGGAGTTTTAGCTAAATATAATGGTCTGAGTACATGAGAAGCAAATATAAAGAACAACCTCCCCCAAGATAGATAGCAAAAAGTCCTTGGCTAAAAACTATTAATCTAACTCAGACTATTCAACAAAAAGCAACTGTTTTTTCAGCATAATTGTAATCTGAAATATTCTGTACCTTTTCTGATTGCTTATGTGTCGGCTTTTCTTTGCCTTGGTGATTTGCACCATGTATCTTTTTCTCCCACTAATTGTATAACCCTCCCTATAAAAATAAAGAAAAATTCTTTCAGAGTATCAGTCAGAGCCAAGAGGTCTGACTGTCCTCGGGCACTCCACTGAGGGTGTCTGGATCCGCTTGGTTTCGCAGAAACCGTCCCTCCTTCAGGCACCCTGAGACCACCAAGGCAGGACCCCAGCACTAAATAATAAAGAGAAAAATTAAAGGTCAAACGCACATGAAAAGCAACTCTGGTTGGACATTTTAAGATAACAGGAGATAAGAAAGAGGTAAGAGATAAGTTGTTCATCCAACTTATGAACAGAAAAGAAACAATCTGATCAAAAAGTGGGCAGAGGATGTCAAGAGACATTTCTCCAGGGAGAATGTTCAGATGGTCTTAAGACATTTGAAGAGATGCTCAACATCTCTCATCATCAAGGAAATGCAAATCAAAACTGCAATGAGATACCACCTCCCACCAGTCAGAGTAGCTATTATGAAAAAGTCAAAAATACTAAGTGCTGGTGAGGATGTACAGAAAAGGGAACTCTTATGCACTGTGATGGGAATGAAAATGGTGCAGCTTCTGTGGAAAACATGGAGATTTCTCCAAAAACTAAAAGTAGACTTAACATATGACTCAACAATTGGATTCTGGGTATCTGTCCAAAGAAGACAAAACACCTAGGTTCATTGTAGCATTATTTACAACTGCTGAGATATGAAAGCAACTTAGGTTTCCATCAATAAAAAAATATATAGCCTTGGCCAGTGTGGCTCAGTTGATTTGAGCAACATCTGTCCTCTGAACCTAGAGTCTGAAGGCTCACTCCCTGGTCAGGGCAGCAACCTGGGTTGCAGCTGCTATTAGGGTCGGGGTGAATGTGGGAGGCAGCCGATTGGTGTTTTTCTCTCACATCCATGTTTCTCTCCCTCCCTCTCTCTCTGAAGCCAATGAAAACGTGTCCTCAAGAGAGGATAAAATATACATATACATACATGCAGACAAACATGGTATGACATGCACACACAATACACACACACATCTGAAATATTGTTAGGCAATAAAAAGAACAAAATCTGCCACTTGCAACAACCAAGATAGGCCTAGGGTGTATTATGCTCAGTGAAATATGTCAGACAGAAAAAAATAAATACTATGAATTCACTTACACATGGAAATTTTTAAAACTCCAAATACACAAACCAAAACAGGAACACACTCTTAGAAACAAAGAACAAACTGATGGTGCCAGAGGGGAGAGGAAGTGGAGGGACGGGTGAATAGATGAAATGTTATCAGTAATAGTGTGATAACTTTGCACAAGGACAGAAAATGACTAGACTTAGTGTGGTGAGCTCATACTAGGTATAGAAATTTCTAATCACTATGTGTTATACTTTAATATAAAATATCAATTATACTTTAAAAAATATGTAGTGTGAGAAATTTTAAGCTGTCACGGGGTAGATCGGACCTGCCGATACCCGTGGGTGACCGTGACCCGATGCGTGTATGAATCTCATACCGAGACACGCGGGGAAAGAGAGACCGGGGCCACGTGGCTGATTCCTCCCATCTCAGGAAAAAGCCCAGTGGCTTGCCCAGCCAGGGTTTTTATCAGGGGCATTAGCACACATTTACATTGGATTGATTATACATGGGATTAAGCAGAACAGGGGTAGGATTACTCATAAGCAGGGCACAGCAAGCCAGAATTTTTTAAGATACATCTTTGCCAAATTCCTATTAGAGAATTTCCATTCCACAGACATGATTCACACTTGCTTACACGGGAATCACACGGAGCTGTGCTCAAAACGTGTAAATTCTCAGGACTGTGTGTTAACACGTGTGTGGAAATTACTGCCACATTAAGCCCATCCAATTTTTTAGTCATTTAAACAATAAATGGAAATAAACCAAAGCTGTACACAAAGAAAAAAAAATTTCAAGATTCTAAAATATGAGGCAGTCTTAAAAGTCAGTGAAAAGTAAATGAAGCACCTACTTCTGACTACTTTTGCTATTAACTTCCTATTAAAAGGAATCCTTTATTCCCTCATTAAATTCACTTTCTTCTCTCAAATTCAAGTCCCCTGCCGCTTTTATGACAAGCATGCACAAGCAGTAAATACAAAAAACACTGAAAAACACATTAAAAACTGTAATAAAATCCCTCAAAATTCACGACCCTGAAAGAATGACTTTTAATATTTTGGTAAACATATTTCTAAAATTGCTTATACATACTGTAATGCAGGAGCCCCAGACTGGAGAGCTGCTTAAGTGTTTACGACATAAAAAAATAAACCCCCCCTGGAGAAGGAGATGTGGACACGCCGTTCATTACTCACTGTACAGGAGAGTGCACAATGGCGCTGCACCTCCTCCCATCTGAGGCTCATTGTAAGGGGTCCCAGACAAAGTCACCATGGGTCCAGGTTGCACAAACCTACAGGTGGCTCAGAGCTACATGACATCCGTGTGCACGTGTAGAAGGAAAATGTCAAGAGGCAGTCACAGGACAAGATGCCGCTCCCAAAAGGAGGTAATCAGAAGGGAGTTACAATCCATTCCCAAAACAATACACATTCCCTCTGACCAGGGCTGCCCTGGCCAGCCCTGGTCACAGGTGGGGGGAGAGCCATGTATTGACACCACACATACATACACAAACGTACAAAAGGAAGATAGAAATATTATTTGGAACCCTTTTTTCAGCCAGCAATAGTGGAGAGAACACCTATGTCAAGCATTGTTAGACACTATTCTTTTTAATGGTCACTTGGCTCTTGAGTGGATAGCCATACCACAACCGAGCTGACCAACTTTTTATTTAAACCCTAACAACACAACCATCACTATCCCTGTGCCACTTACTTAAACTACTGTCTCTGAGCCTTCACACTATCCTATGATCAGCTCCGAGATGCCAGAGCTGGAGACCTGCAAAATGCATTTCCCATGTTCCCTCATGAGGTGACTTCCTGTTAGGTTCCTCCCGGCAAAGACACGAGACACTTTGGGTGTTCCTGTGTCATGGCCAGCATGGATGAGCTGCAATGAACATACGGATGCATGTATGTTTGAGAATAAATGTTTTGAATTTTTTTGTGTAGATACCCAGAAGAGGGATTGTTGGGTCAGATGGTAACTCTATTTTTAATGATTTTTGAACAACCTCTATATTGTTTTCAAGTGCTGTGTCAGTTTACACTCGCGTGAACAGTGAATGGAGATTCCTTTTTCTCCACAACCTCTTTCTACACCTTTAATTCCTTGTCTTGTTGATACTAGTCATTCAAACATGTGTTAAGTGATGTCTTATTGTAGTTTTTGAAATTATCGTATTTTTTTCATTACCATTTATCCCCCTATACTCTCTTCCACCTCCACCCACACACCTCACCCCTGCAATCACCACACTGTAGTTGGTGTCTGAGTCCTTTTTCTCTCATTGTAGTTACGATTTGCATTTCCCCACTAGCTAGATTGGATAAAGAAGAAGAGGTGGTACATATACAAAATGGAATACTACTCAACCATAAGAAAAGATGAGATACTGCCATTTGTGACAACAATACGGACAGGTCTGATCAGATTATAGGGGAGGAGTAGGGAGGAGCTGTAGGAGGAGGCAATGGTAAATTAGATGGGATTGGCTGAGAAGCTGATGCCTCCAGAGTGCAAGAAATTATGGGCAAGAAGATTTGGAAAAAAGAAGGGCTCTCGGACCAGTGGACATGGGCTCTCTATGGCTCTTGGGCTCTCTTCTCCCTGGAGGATGCCTGGATGATCATGCTGCAGCTGCCTGCTTTCCCCAGTGGGTGGTATTTTGGATGGGAAGGAGCTCTGGGCACAGCCTAGGATCTGGCTGGCATGGCAGAGGGTGGCAGGTTTATTCTTTGAGTGTTCTAGAGAGGATGACCTTGAAGGCAGAAGCCTGCCATTCTTCCAAAAATTGTGTAGCTTTTGTATCTTATGTTGTCATAGTTGTAAAGTAACCCTATTGAAATAAGATCATTAAAACGAACAGGGGGAAATGATAGGAGAACTCAAATGTTAAGAGTTTAGCCTTCATTGATAGGTTTAAGTGACTAATGCAAATGGAAAGCTGCTATTTCAAAACTGCGAAGCTTTTGAATACAGACTCCTTTCCTTTGTCACCAAACCTGTGCCTCTGGAATTTTGCCTGGGGAGGGGCGGTAGGTGGCAGGACCCCACATGCTGTTCAGTAACAACAGCGTGGATGGATCTTGGGAATACTTTGCTAAGCAAAATAAATCACACAGAAATAGTCAACTACCCTATGATTTCACTCATATTTGGGATGTAAAACTGGAAGCAACAATGAACAAACAAGGAAAACAAACAAACAAAAACTCAGGCACAGAAAACAGTATGGGTGGTTACTGTAGGGAAGGGGAGTGAGGAGGTAGGGAAGGGTACAGAAAGTCAAATCTATCCTAGCGGAAGATTTGATTTTGGGTGGGGGGCTAACAATGCAATACACAGATGGTGTGACAGGGAATTGTACCCTTGAAACTTATGTAATTTTATTAACCAGTGTCACCCCAATAAATTAAGTTTTAAAAAATAATAAAGACACTAGAGCTTTCTAAGGCAGGTCGCCCCTACTAATGTCTGTTGTAGCTGACAGGGCTCTTTACGCCATTAGGCAGTCTTCTTGCAATTCTTCCTGCTTGTTCCTTCAAAGGACTGTTTCCATTGTTTATTTATTTTTAAAGTGCTTAGTATGGTTTCTGTTTCTCTGACTGGATCCTGAACCATATAGTCATTATGTAGACACCTCTTCTCATTATCTCTGGGATGAGCGCCAAACAGTGAAACAGCAGTGCTAAAGATTATACACATTTTAAGTTGGTATGTATCACCAACCCACAAAAGCTATATCAGTTTAGAGTCCAAGCAAGAGAGCATCACGGGAATGCTAGCTAATACCGGTTGTAGTACATGAGTGTTGAGTGTTGTTTTGTCTTTTACTTGTATTTTCTCCAATTCCTGTCAGCGGCCATAAATGTCTTTTCTTGATTTGAAGGGCTGGAAGGCTTTCCTCTTTGTAAATTTCCTGTTCATTCCTTTTGTTATCATTCTACCATGAGGCTTCTTTGTTCTTCCTTTTGAAGAGTCTTTATACAGTACTGATATTAACCCATATATCACATATATATGACATCATATATATCCACTGAAAATAGTTTCCCAGCATCCTGTTTGCATTTCTAACTTCCTATGTGTCTTTTGACTTTATCTAAATAGTATTTCTACTCACTTAAATATAATGGCAGAGACTTAACCTGTCCTGTTCATTTCAACATTCTCAGTACCTAAGACACAGTGAAGGTTCTGTAAATAATTTTTCAACAAATGTACTGTTGAAAATCCAATCCATCAGTATTTCCCTTATGACATTAGTATGAGTGACCCTTCCTCCACAAAAAGGAAGTTACATAAATGTCCTGGTTACTAAAACTTTTATTGATTCATTTTGTATATTGAAAATCTTAGGTAAATGATTTATCTTTGACTCACCTGGAATATATATAAAATTAAGTAGTCTACATTAATTTTGGTTTCCAAAACAGCCTCCTAGTTATTTACCGGGTCCTTTATCTTTTCCTGACTAAATATTACACTCTCCCACTATTATACAGTTGAAAATTTATTGTATACTTAGGTCTTTTCATTTTTACTGCTACAATCTTTTCTAAATAGTTGTTAGTGCTATATAAGTAAATTTCGGGGTCTTCACATATCTTGTTTTTAATAGACTTTCAGTCGTTTCTGTGGATCTTCCAAGCAATATAAGTTTGCCTCTTTTCAAGTATTTAAACCTCCTATTTTATTTTTTTATGTAATTACATTGGCTAGTGCTTCAAAAAAAATGTAAAATCATGATGGTAATAGTGTATTTTCTCATCTGGTTTCTGATTTTACCTGGAATGCAACTAGTGTTTCACTAATGATGGTGCCTACTACTTTCAGAAGTATTTATTATATTTATGAAAGCATTTAATCCTATTTTACCAGATTCAAGTATAACTGAATGGATTTTTTTATTTTATTTTTTAAGTATATTTTATTGATTATGCTGTTACAGATGTCATACTTTTTTCCCCTTTATTCCCCTCCATCATGCACCGCCACTTCCACAAGTTCATGTCCATGGTCATACATATAAGTTTTTTTGGTTCTCCATTTCCTATAATATTCTCAGCTTTCCCCTTACTACTTTGTACCTACCATTTGTGCTTCTTATTCCCTGTATCTTTTCCATTATCCCCTTCCTCCTCCCTGCTGATAACCCTCCATGTGATCTCCATTTCTTTGATTCTCTTCCTGTTTTAGTCTTTTGCTTAGTTTGTTTTTGTTTTTGTGGGGTTTTTTACATTCCCTTGTTCATAGTTGTGAGTGTGTTGTTTTACAGTTGATATTTTTCATCATCTTCTTTTTCTTAGATAAGTCCCTTTAATATTTCATATAATAAGGGCTTGGTGATGATGAACTCTTTTAACTTGACATTATCTGGAAAGTACTTTATCTGCCCTTCCATTCTAAATGATAGCTTTGCTGGATAGAGTTGTCTTGGATGCAGGCCCTTGCCTTTCATGACTTTGAATACTTCTTTCCAGCCCCTATTTGCCTGTAAGGTTTCTTTTGAGAAATCAGCTGACAGTCTTATGGGAACTCCTTTGTAGGTAACTGTCTCCTTTTCTCTTGCTACTTTTAAGATTATCTCCTTATCTTTAACCTTAGGTAATATAATGATGTGCCTTGGTGTTTGCTTCCTTGGGTCCAACTTTGGGACTCCCTGAGCTTCCTGGACTTCCTGGAAGTATATTTCTTTTGCCAGATTGGGAAAGTTCTCTTTCATTATTTTTTCAAGTACATTTTCAATATCTTGCTCTTCCTTTTCTCCTTCTGGCACTACTATTCAGATGTTGGAACGTTTCAAGTTGTCCTGGAGGTTCCCAAGCCTCTCTTCATTTTTTTGAACTCTTATTTCTTCATTCTGTTCTGGTTGCATGTTTATTTCTTACTTCTGGTTCTGATCATTAATTTGAGCTCCGGTTCCCTTCCCTTCACTGTTGGTTCCCTGTCTATTTTTCTTTATTTCACTTTTCATAGCCTTCACCTTTTCCTCTATTGTGCAACCATACTCACCCATTGCTGTGAGCATCCTGATTACCAGTGTTTTGAACTAACTAGACAGGGACTGAGCCAGAAGTAATGAGGTAGAGGGAAAACAAGCCATCTTTGACTGTGACAGTATTAGAAGCAACTATCAGATACACTCTCCGGGAATAGGGAGGAGAGATGCGTATAGAGTAAAGTAAGCAGGGATCCATAAAGAATGAAGATATTCTTTTGAGCTATTGTAGAATCTTGTCCAATAATCAACCACTATTGCAGCATCCTGGGATAACAGCCAGTTTCAAATTCTTAGAACTACTGGCACCCAAACAATAAAACACACTGCTGTTAAGGTGATCATTCCATGCCTCCTTCCCTGTTTCCCCATGTCTAAGAAAGCACTGCTTCTGAAAACACTCCATGCAATCCTCTTAATATCACACACACACACACACACACACACACACACACGCACACACACACACACACAGTGAGTAAGTACAATGGAAAGCCATACAGAAATTCTTTAGGAATTTCCCACTGGACCTTAATTTTACATGAATTGTGCCATGACATAACACAGGGCTCTTTTACTATAAAATTGTATTCGTTAACATCTTTTAAAAATTAATGCTTCAGAAGAAAAAAGCATGTTGACCCCACATTTTCATGAATCTACTAAAATTCCAAACAATTCTTTCTCCCAGGAAATGAGAACCTAAACCAAACGGAATATCCACTCATCTGCTGATGGGCACATAGGCTGTTTCCAAATCTTGGCTATTGTAAATAGCACTTCTATGAACATAGGGGTACATATATTCTTTTGGTGTTTCAGGATTCTTAGGATATATTCCCAGCAGTGGAATCAATGGGTCATAAGGCAGTTCCATTTTTAATTATTTGAGGGAACTCCATACTGTTTTTCACAGTGGCTACACTCTCACCAATGGTATACTAGGGTACCCTTTTCTCCACAGCCTCTCCAGCACTGGTTGTTGATTTGTTGATGATGGCCATTTTGGCAGGTGTGAGCTGATACCTCTTGTCATTTCAATTTCCATCTCTCTGATGGCTACTGATGTTGAGCATTGTTTCATATGTCTATGGGCCATCTGTTTGTCCTCCTTGGAGAAGTGTCTATTCACATCCTTTGCCTATTTTTTAATTTGATTATTTGTCTTCCTGGTGTTGAGTTATATAAAAAAAACGGTGGTACATTTACACAATAGAATACTACACAGCAGTATGAAGAAGTAATTCTTACCATTTGAAACAGCATGGATGGACCTGGAGAATATGTGCTAACCGAAATAAGTGAAAGACAAATATCATATGATCTCACTTATAAGTGGAATCTAACGAACAAAAGTAAACTAATGAGCAAAATAGAATCAGAGGCATGGAAACAAGGAGCAAACTGACAGTTAAGAGCAGAGGGGGATGTGGGGACTAGTTGGAAGAAGGTGAAGGGATTAGTCAAAGAACATGTGTATGCAGGACCCATGGGCCTGGACAACAGTGGGGCTGACTGTGGGAGCTGGGGATGGGCTGCGTGGCGGGAGGCAAGGGGGAATGTTGGAACAACTGAAATAGCATAGACAATAAAAAAATGTTTTTAAATAAACCAAACATTATAGACTCCAAATAACCTAGATACTATTTGCTCAAAGCTTAAACGTTTCCAATTATAAAATCATTTAAGAAATAGTAAATTATTTTCTATTTTCCAGAGTATTTCCCTGAATAAACTTGACTCATAGTCTGATACGTGGGAAATCTTCTGCAATTTTGCTTCCTCTGGTTTTGAAAATGTATAGTGCAGCTTCTGCTACATTTTCATCATTCATTTTCAGACAAGCCAGCAGAGAGTCAAACATTTCAGCAGAGTTAAATAAGATGAAATGTGCAAAAGAGAGAACCTAAAATAGGAGTCATAAAAATTATCCATAAGCTCTTTGTATCTCTACAATATAAATCCACAACATTACACATTACAAATAGAAATCAAATATAAAAATAATTGTGCTACACTGGCTGGTGTGGCTCAGTGAATTCAGCTCCAGCTTGTGAACCAAAAGGTCGCTGGTTCTATTCCCAGTCTAGGGCACATGCCTGAGTTGCAGGTCAAGTCCCCAGTAAGGGGCGTGCGAGAGGCAACCACATATTGATGTTTCTCTCTCTCTTTTTCTCCCTCCCTACCCCTCTCTCTAAAAATAAATGTATTAAATCTTTTTAAAAAATTATTATGCTAACAAGTAATTGAGAATACTATAAATAAAACTAGAAACATCAACTCTGTCTCTGATAGATGCTTATCTCCGTTTTGTTTAGCTCTTTTTCTGGAGTTTTGATCTATTCTTTTATTTGGGCCATGTTTCTCTGTCTCTTCATTTTGGCAGCCTCCCTGTGTTTGTTTCTATGTATTAGGTAGAGCTGCTTTTGACTCCATGTCTTGGTACTGTGGCCTAATGAAATCGGTGTCCTGTAGTGTCCAGTGGCACAGCCTCCCCTTCTATCCAAACTGGGTACTGGAGGTGCACCCTCTGTGTAGGCTGAGTACACTCTCCTCTTGTAGTTGAGCTTTGGTGTCTGTTGGCAAATCAATGGGAGGGATATACTCAAGCCAGTCAGCTACAAGGACTGGCTGGGACAACTTACCAGCAACCTCCACCCTCTGTGGAGGATCAACTGTGCAGCCACAGGGTAGTGGTATTCTGATGTGGTGTGCAGCTGTCCACTGGGTGCACTGGCCCTGGGGTTTCCCAGGTGGTGCAGGCCAAGGTGAGCCTCCACTTCTCTTTTTCCCAGCCTGAACTATAAAGCAACCTGAGATGGCTGCTATTTGTGCTAGGCTTAGAGGTTCCAGAGCCAAGCTGTGAATCTGGGCTGTCTGCTGCTAGTGCCTCATCTGGAGCTCGGTGAAGCCAGCTGTTGCTTGTTTGAGAGGATTTAGGAAGTTGTAAAGCATGAGCCAAGACCAACCATTCCTATGGAAAAGTAGCTTAAGTGGGCCAGATAATTGGGTGGAGCAGAGTCTCTGGGGGTCTCCAAGGTGGGTCAAACAGTATTAGCCAGGTTGATGGAGTCTCAGATATGGCAACAGCTTGCTGGCTCTGTGGGGGGAAGCTTTAGAAAAGGGACAATGGCCTGTGCTCACCTTGATGCCAGATGCTTCAATTTCTCCTTCCATGCCATTCATGCCTTTCAATCTGCTACCCTGGTGCTGGAGCTCAGAGGGAGTGAGTCTGTGTACCTGAGTCCGTGTGTGGGTTCTTTAAGAGAAACTATTTAGGGCTCTAGAGGTTTCTTCCACTGACTCAGTCACCGCTGGGTTTTGCAGCCAGAAGTTGTGGGGACTTACTTTCTGGCACCTAGAACCCTGGGCTGGGGGGCCTGGTGTGGGGCTAGGACTCCTCATTCCGAGATATCCCTCCTGAATTTTCATCCACCACACGTGGGTGAGGGACCAGCTGGTTTCACATCTGCACCCCTCCTACCAGTCTGGATGAAAGTGGTTTCTTGAATTCTGTAATTGTCAGATTTCCATTCAACTCAGTTTCTGATGGTTCTGAGTGATGGTTGTTCGATATTTTACTTGTAATTTTGATGTGGTTGTACAAACAGGTGAGCCATGTCTGCCTATGCCAACAACTTGACTGGAAGTCTGATAGTTTTTCTTTAAATTATCTCAAAGTCATTAGTGTCCCAGTAAGTAAAACAATGTCTAATGAAATAAAGGATAAAGGGCAACATTAAGTACTTTCAAACCGATCATCAAATATTCCTGTGTGTCAGGCACTGTTTTAAGAGGTATATATACACAGGCCTCCTGTTGAAAGGCGTAAAAATACCTAAGTAAGAGACATAGAAAAAAACCCCTACTAAAAGGAGACACTTTTAAAATTTTCTTGCAAAAGCAAGCTTATGTCGTTTTAAAATAAACTTCTTGTAGATGCATTCTCAATTATCTAAAATAATCATTCACTCTTTTAGGCATTTTTTCCTTAAAAAAAAGCAAATAAACACCAGGTGAGAAAAAATAATGCATATTAAAATACAAGAAAATTCAATTATTTCATGTTCTCCGATATATTTAGGTCTATGTTGCTATATAAAAAAATTATGTGCTTAAATGTTCAGGTCAGGCTAAGAGTCAAATATACTTGTGTCCATTGCAGGAAACTGTGAATTTATCGTGCCCTTGATAGCTGCCATCTTTGAAGATGTTCTCCCTCGTTTTCTGTCCATTGTCCATGATTAACCAATCTCATAGCTCCAACTATCCCAAATAAAAATCCTCAGCCTGAATCCTCTTCCCATGTGATCAGCAGCACTGAGTTGTTTTTTTTACCTAGGTGTACCACAGGAATGAGAAAGATCACATATCCAAACTGAAACTCATTAATTTCTTCCATGACTAAGAACATGAAGCTCTCAGTCTAGTGAAAGAAGGCCAAAAATAAACAAATACATTAAAAAGATAATCAAGGAACAACAAGGACTAGGAAGAAGGCCCAAAACAGAAGTGAAACTCTTGCACCAGGGCAGTTGGAAAAGACATTTCTGAAGAGGTGCAATTGAGCAAATAACCTAAACCAAACCAAACCAAACCAAAACAAAACAAAAACAGGCATTTAAAATTCTGTAAATAAAAGTATCAACCTAAAAAACAAGAGAGAATCAACTGAAAAACTCTTTTAAAAGATATTAAGAGTTCACTGAGTGGACACCAACCAAACATTAAATAATAAATACTGCATTTCTGTATCAGCCAAAGTCACTCAAACAATGGACAGGGGAAAACCTGTTCATGAATGAGAAGTCTAATATATAAAATAAGTAGGAATAAAAAGTTTTAAATGCATAGAATCTGTATATAAATTCTAAAATTATATGAAGGGAGCATACAGATTTGGATAAATCGAGACAAGTATTTTTATAAAATGGACACACAATATTATACAAACGACACTTTTCACTAAGTCCACGAATATCTCAGGGGAACACAACGTGGTATGGGGTAAGCCTCAGTGGACCCATTGTGTGGCTCCTCTGGAAAGAGAAATTAATATTTGGGAACGGCCAGTCAATAAACTTTAGGAGAGGAGAGATGCACTATGAATGCAATTAGCCAAAAAATAATTGGAGGAAAATATTCAACTTTAGTAGTAAAGCATTTTATTTTAAAAGGCTACCTATTTGCCTGTGAAATGGCAAAGACTGAAAAGGTTCATGGCCACCATTGGGAAGAGTGAGGTGGATTGGACACTCGGGTATTGGTGGGGACTGAGTGGAAGCTTTCTGGAAGCCGGATTAGGTGGGCTGGCTCACCCAGAGGGCTGTGGACGCAGACTTCCTGGGTGTAAATGCCACTCACCACTGCCCAGCAGTGGGAAAGTTCCTCAACGTGTGCTTAACTCACTGTTCCTTGTCTGGAAAATGGGCATAATAATATTCCTTGTTTTACAAAGGTAAGAAGTAAATGAGCTAAGACATGTGAAAAATTGAAGCATCTCAGGCACATTGCAAGCACGAATTGATCCTGCCTGTCAGTGTTACCTGTGCTTTGACACGCCTTCTGTATCGCTGTGACCTACTGGCTGCTGATGCCAAGACCTACTTTAGTCCTCAGTCTCGTTCGCGGTTGGCAGCACGCAGTATTTCTGAAAGCTTCCTCCACTTTAACTTTCAAAGTGTTGCGTGCAACAACCTGACTTTCTGACATTTCTGTAATTTTCCTTCTGTTTAAGAAAACCTACAAGCTTCAGTCCACGATCTTTTGAACTGCTTACTTCTTTCTACATGAGAGCTTGCTCAGAGGAGTAATCCACATTCTCAGCTTCACATTAAACTCAATCTGACTGTTTAAAACTGCCGTGTCTAAGTAAGAAGCATACCCTTGCACACTTCCTTCAAAATCAGCTCCCTTGCCCTGGATGGTGTGGCTCAGTGGATTGAGTGCCAGCCTGTGAACCAAAGGGTCACTGGTTCAATTCCTAGTCGGGGCACGTGCCTGGGTTGCATGCCTGGTCCTAGGTTGGGGGCACATGAGAGGCGACCACACATTGATGTTTCTCTCCCTCTCTTTCTCCCTCCCTTCCCCTCTCTCTAAAAATGACTAAAATCTTTTTTCTTAAACAAAAAAATTTTTTAAAAGACTTTATTTTTATAGAGAGGTGAAGGGAAAGGGAAAGAAATACAGAGGGAAACATCAATATGTGGTTTCCTCTCTTGTACCTCCTATTGGGGACCTGGACCAAAACCTAGGCATGTGCCCTGATTGGGAATTGAACCTGCGACCTTTTGGTTCACAGTCCAGCACTCAATCCACTGAGCCACACCAGCCATGGCTAAAAATGAGTAAAATCTTTTTTAAAAATCAGCTCCCTTCATTCCTTTCAAGATATTACTATCCTCTTCATCATTTGGACCTGAACTCTTTTACCTCTAACCCTTCCTAACTTTATTCTTCATTTTCATTAAGATGACCCGTGTTGGAGGGTGGTTCTTTTAAAACCTTTGTCAAATACGTTCTTTCCTTTCCATCCCACTACCACCATTCACAGACAAGGACAGCACCACCTTAGCGGTCCATGTCTTCTTTCTCCTTCTCCTGTCCATCATCGGTCCACAGTTCTCCGCAACCAAAGGATAAATAAAAGCTCTAAAGTTAGATCCTCTGGCTTTCCACAGTCCGATCCCAGTTACTATAGGGATCATCTCATACCATTCCGTAACCCTCCATACTGCAGTTTAAAGAGGCGGCAATCATTTTCTGAGCAGCCTTGTTCTCCTCTGGCCGGGTAGCTTGGCCTCTGTTCATCTCCATGCCTAGAATCCTCCCTCCTCCCATCTCTGCTGAAACAAAACCTTGCCGTTCTTCCTGTCTGGTCAAATACTAGCCCTTCAGAGAAGCTCTCTGCCACTATTTCCACTAATTTTATGGAACTATGTATGATCTCCAGATTGAAAGTTTTTATTGCATTAATAGACGGAAGGTTACTGAGATGCAAAAAATATGCTTTGCCAGTGCCTAACTGGCATTCCCTTGAACAGAGGAGGCATGGGATTAATTATTTAATTAGTGAATTTTAGCCTGATTCAGGTTGTTCCCAGTACTGATGAAGGGAGTTCTAGTTTTTTGTTTGTCTTCTTTTGTTTTCTTTCCTTTTGCTTTTCAAACCACACAATCCTGGCTTTAACTGAAAATTGATACAAGAGAAGTCCAAAGTAGGGTCTCCCTACTCTGTGGGAGCCATGGGCCAAGCGCTCTACCCTATGGCTCCTACCCCCAATCAAAAGTCCCTGAAGGGGCTTCACTGGGTCCAGGATATGCCATTAGTAGTGATATTTATTCTAGATTCTAAGATACTTCTGAAAGACACTACTAATGACTAGTAAACTAGTATGCTGTACATATTTTATGAGTAGTTTTTCAACCAGTTGAATCATTTTAGGATAAAGTTTAAAAAAACTTTTGTCACATTTTACAAATGTGTGTTACAGATGGAAAAATAAAAACAAAGTATATTCCAAGATGTCACAGTCAGGTGATATCCAAGTTGAAACTTTAAACTAAGGTTGCTTTGAAAAGAACATTTTCAGTTATCGAATATCTGGAAAGATGCACCATGTGTTTTGTGGAACACAGCCACCCACTTTTACTTTCCTGAAGGGACACTACAGTGTGTTTGTATTACTGAATGCGTGCACGCTAACTAAAGTCACTGCTATACCGGCAACAGAAAAACTAGGCTGGGATTGATAACTTCTCACTCAAAGTAAAGCAATGTTTAAAATTAAATACTAACAGTGAAACAGGTACAGACGGATGTGCGTACTCACAGAGGCACATGTGAAAAGACATATCTACACTGAAATGTACAGATGAGTACACGGCCATTGTGTACATACATAAATCTATGCAGATGAGTGCCTTGTGCACAGTAGGGACTCAGTAGAGATTGACTGGATCATAAATGAGTGTACAGAAATAAATATTTAATGTTTTTACACACAAATACCTCATAGATTCGGTATCTAACACACAGGTGCTATTCTCTCAGTAGGAACTAGACAATTTCCAGGAAAGAGTTTGTAGGCTGTCTGGAGTTACCCACCTTCTCAGTTATTTCATGTTGTAATGTAGATTGTTAAAATAGGAAAACACTATGTTTAAATAAATACATTAAAATGTTAAGAACCTACCACCATTAAAACGATTTAGTGTCAGTGCTAGAATAAATCTATATCCAGTGCTAGAATCAAAAACAAACTAGATTATGAATTTAGCAGATGAGAAAGGTAACATTTCAAGTTACTCAGAAAAAGATAGATTACTCAGTACATTGAATTGAAATAGATGGAGCAACTTTTAGAATAAAATCAGATGTAGACCCTTACCTCATACTTGACACCAAAAATATTTTAAAAGGATAAAAGCAAATACAAAAGCATAAAATCAAGGGTCTGTGGATATATAAACTTTAAAGAGAAAAATTATTAGCGGAGGTTGTTAAGCTACAGGTTGGTGAACCTCATTGTGAAGATTTCCATTTAGTCAATCTAGAATGAACCCAAGGATCATCTATTTTTTTCTCTTAAAACATGCCCTTTGGAAGATGTATGGATAACAGATTAAAATATACTGACATCAATAAATATTTTCATTGACTTGTGATAGAATGGGATTTTGTAAGCAGGACACAGAAAGAAGGTCAAATCCTGGAGGAGACTGTGGACAGATTCAGCTATTGAAAATAAAACCACGGCAGGAAAGGGACATCACAAGGGAAAAGAAAGGGCACACTACGACTGACAGAAAAAACACGAACAGGAGAGACGTGGGTGGCTAACACACCCAAGGAGATCAAGGTCAGATGACTGGCAAGCAAGAAACACGAATCCTATCAAAGTAACTATTTTTGTGTGCGTTTGCTTATTTCCAACAATGAAACGTCCAATATAGAATTTATCCTAAAGAAATCATCGAGTGTTTATACAAATTTATCTATAAAGATAATAAAGTGTTCTTTAATCAAAAACTACAAAAATCTACATGTGTAACACAAGTGGACTGTTCAATAAATTTTGGTACATATATTCAATGTATGCTTTGTTGCTATTAAAGACTGTAAAAGATAATAATGTACAAAGCTATATGTTCTTATTTGAGAACAATATATATACCATGATATTATTGGCAATTAATATTAAACTATAGAAGGATTATAGTTTATTTGTATT